>VJOZ01041635.1:276-20979 GCA_009801055.1 Stichopus horrens | reverse complement strand
TTTTTTTTTTTTGTGGGGGAGGTGGATTTGCCTCAGGTTGTCTGAAATAGAAGTTAGTTTTGGATGGTTTTTGCCTTCTCAAAAACCAACATTGGTTTGGTCTGTTGTGGTCTCAGCAGAAATGTTACTTGGTTTTGGGTTTTCTTTATCAAGTTCAAATCCACGATTGGGGGTGCTAACATTGAAAAGCAATCTGATGTGCACCTTTACTGTAAAGCCAAACTGTATGATGAATTATTGTGCTTCTTTTTACATTTTGTTGTCATCATCTTTTTTCCCTTTTACTGGTGGCACTGTAGCATTTTATTTCTCTGTGGTGATGTCAGTAGTTATTTTACAAATCCTCACTCTTTGGAAAGATAGTGTGGCTTAAATGGTAAAATGCAGTTTACAGAACAAAATCACAAGTCCTTGCTCCAGGGTCGTGTCACATGGAAAATGTAATAGTATGCATGTGTAAAGTTATGCCATATCATTCAGTCTGTATAGCTATTAAGTGAAGAATATAAATATTGAAGATATATATATTCTTGTGGTGATGGTTTATCTATAATAGAATGTGATTTGGTATGTCAAATTCACATATTTTGCTTTATAGTTGCTTCATACTAAAGATTTCTAAGTCAGAAATGTTGCATAATGCTGCTAATAAACATAGAAGTTAATGAAAGAAATTTTGAAGTCACAAATCTCTTTAAAATTATGTTTGATTGAATCTGGTTTTATCATAATTGAATTTGCATAGCAGAGTCCTTATTTTTGTTTTAGTTCTGCAAGCCCCTTCTCATCCCCTTCACAGCTTCCAGCAAGAAAGTCAAACCAAGTAATACAAATCAGCTGCCTCAGTGTATATCATCAACTTGTAATTTGCTGAGAAATATACTCAAAGGGTCATCTCAAATGGTTCAAATGAAGACAAAACTGACCACAGCAACCATTCTTTTGGAGGATGACATCATCAGTGAATGTCAGAGGACATTCATCCACTGTTTCCATGCTTTTTGTCCCACATCTCAACTAAAATGGGTTTTCTTTTGTGAACTCTTGGGACAACATGAAAAGGTGAGCTCTTGCATTATTTTTGTTTGAAATCCCCATTTGCAGTGTCAGTGATAATTTAAACATTTGTATTTATACGTGGGTGTGTGCCTGGTTTGGTGTGTGTGTGCGTATTACACGTACTTTGAAAACTCAAGAAGGGAAGCTTGGAATGATCTGATATATAGCGTGTAGGTGACCCACATTGAGTACAAGAACACTATCATTTTTGGTGATAGTAAAGGTCATTTGGGGTCAACAGGGGTCAAATAGTGAAAACCTTGTAAATACAATATCTGTAGAAAGGAAATTTGGACAGATGTCATGTTTGGTTTGTAGATGTTGTTTTTGGTGGAAGACAAAGGGGTTTTCAAGTAGAAAAAAATCTTGTAAACACAATCATCAAGGAAGGAAGCTTTGACAAATCTGATCTCACTGTGTAGGTATGCTATATTCAGTGCAAGATCCCTTTCATTTTGGTGGAAGTCAAAGTTCATGTGGGGCCAACAGGGTCAAGCTGTGAAAAGCTTTTAAATATGAAATATCGAGGGAAGCTTGGTCAAATCTTATGTGTAGTAGGTAGGTAGTTCACATTGAATGTTGGAACTCTGTTGTTTTGGTGGTTGCTGTGAGTGCTGTTTTTTGTTTGTCAGTCAAAATCCATTTGGGTTCAACAGGGGTCAAATTGTAAGATCTTTGTAGACAATATCTCCAAAGGGAAACTTGCAGTGATCTCTTATTTGTTATGGAGGTAGAGTAGTGAGTGATATTGAGTACAGAAGCCTACTGATTTGGTGGAGCCCATTTTGCTCAACAAGGGTCAATGTGGTAACAAATGTTCACATGGAATCTTAAGGAAGCTTGGTCATATCTTTTCTTTAGTATCCATGTGCACATATTGAGTCATGATGCCTTTTAGTCATCGTATTAGATTAACAGATGTCATTGTGTATATAGCAGTTGTTACATCTCCACTTGTGGAATGACATGGCATAATTACCATAACTGAAATGCTACAAAAACCAAACATGTTACTCATTCTCACCTAATACAATATGTCAGATTCATAATAGTAAATACTATTAATGATTCATCAAAACCACACTGCATTTGTGCATTCTCATTTTTTTGTGAAGTGGAGTGTCGCAATCCATTTAAAAGAATTCGATACTTTTGGCATCGTGTGTCACTGAGATCATGAGCAATTTGCATTCCTCAGAGGAAGTTCGTTGAATTCTATATTTTTGTGTGCCACTTTATTGGAATAGAATCTTTCTCATTCTAAGCAAGCAATCTTTTTTATGTATTTTTGTAAAGTGCTTCTGCCTCTGAAAAAGAAAAAGGTGCTTTAGAAAGTTCTTTTCGATGAGAAGAGAAACCTATGTATTCATGATAGCATGTGTATGTGTGTTTGTGACAGTTTGTGCACATGGTATCTCCAGTTAGGAATGATGGATACTCTTCACACTTGGTACGTAGGTTTGTCATATTGAAAGAAAGGACCCTGTTGTGTCTGGTGGACATCAAAGGACATCTGGGGTACCAGAGGTCGAGTACTAGAGACACTGTGCACACAATATCCCAAGTTAGGAATGATAGATAGTTTCCATACTTTGCATGTGAGAGAACAAACTCTATTGTTATTCGTGAATGTTATAGGTCATCTGGAGTGACCAGAGATTAGATGCTGAAAACCTGTGCATGCAATATCTCCAGTTAGGAATGATTACTACTATTCATACCTAGTTTGTGGGTTTATCATAATGAGGGGAAGAACCCTATCCTTTCTGTAGGAGGTTGAAGTCACTTGGTATCAACAGGGGGGGAGTACCAAAACATTTTTTACAAAGCATGTTGCACATCATCAGCTGATACAATATGTTAGACTGAAACTACTCATTGAATCAATATCACAATGCCTTTGGGCTTGCTGGTTCCACTGCATATTGGTAACCATTTTTATTGTGAAATTTTAACCACAGGGCATCCAAAAGTTTTGGAATTAAGTTTTTAGTTGCTCCCTTTCAAATATATACATGTACATATTTAGCACTGCTTCTGACTGTCATGGCAATGAACTGTGGATGTTGTCTCAAAATAACAAGCAATTCAACAAAAGGTTGTAAGCATGAATATTTGCTTGAGAAAGCTTTACTGTTATTGTGGTGTGTTATCTGTTTAATACACCTTTCATGTTCTTAATTTTCTATTCTCCACTCAGGACATTACTTCAGATGGTAGTCAGACATTACTGACAGCAGTGCTGGGAGCCCTTTGTGACCCTTCTATTAAACTCACCCGGGTACTACCTCTCCTGAAGGTTCAGGAACCAGACCCTTACCCCTTTCTGAAAGAGAAAGGTAACGCTGATAAAACTGCCCTGGAAGACAGCAGTCCCATCGGCGTAGACATGGACAGAGGAAATCTTCTAACTGACCTTGTCTCGTACATCGAGAGCAACTTGAAGGTACATCCAGAATACAGCCCCATCTCAAGCTACTCTGTACAGTTCTTCCTCCTTGATCTTAGATATATGACCCGATGTTGTTCATTATTAATGTCATCATCTGCAGTGTAAATACCAATGATGTGCATCTATTTGTCAGATAAAATAGAGTTCAGCATTGCCATCAAGTAAATTGTGACCATGTTTGGAATGTGGTCAACTTACGTTAACAAGTATGCATTACTGCAGTAATTGTAGGATGTAAAACTCGGTCTTGCAGTGAAACAATGGACAATGATGTGAATTGACATTACAATTGATTGTTAATTCATTTGCATGCTGTATTGATTACAGCAACTTTTAAATCCTCTTGTTTCCACTTTTTCATTTGGTCTTTCGTAGGGAGAGCAGCAAGTTGCAATGAACACGAGTTTTCAAGAAATTTTAGACCAGCTGTTGCAGATCTTGTCTGTACCTATTAGGACAGCACTGGAACAGGTAATGTCAGATGAAGTATATATGAAAAGTATGTTTATGGCAATGTCAATGCAGTTCATCGCTAGATGGATTGTTATTGGAGTAATTGCTTATCAACCAGCAACCTTTAATCTTACAAACTTTTATAATTATGTGTGCAACTTAACTAAGTGGCATTGCCAACTGCTAGCTATGACTTTGTGCTGTGGGATTTGAATGTTCATGTGTGTAAGTATGATTTATAAAGCCTCACCCCAGTCACCAAAATTCAATAGCCTGAGTGCAATTTTCAGACTGTTTTTGATGTTTCAAGTGAGTCTGATTATCTTTTGAACTATTCTTTTAGTGGGAGCAACTGCTGATATATGTTTCTGTCTCCAGTGGAGCAGTAATGAATTTACAGTGAAAGCATTCTTATTATCAGATTCTCCCTAATTCATCCGGTTAAGATATCTGTGTCTTGTCATTTTCTGTAGTCATATTTTTCATTTCTGAATTTAACACAGTGTCAGTGCCTCCTTCACACAACCCATCTTCCCTGATATACTGAAGCCACCAAAGTTATCCCTCTCTTCAAGAGAGTTTATCGTAATAACATTTTGTGAACTGAACTAGTTGAAGTGTTGCCTGTCTTTCAACAATTTTAGAAGTGTTTTGCAAGATCTAGAACCTTTTAAACAAGCATATTCAGCTTCATCTAGGTCACTCCACAGAAACTGCCCTCATGAATACCATTAATTGCTGAGAGGAAACAGACATTAATTGAAATATTTCTTGACTTATTATTGTCTTGAAGCAGACATATGTGATTGGGAGANNGGATGGTGGTGGGGTTGTGTGTGGTGTCTAGTTCACAGTCTGACAATTACGTTTGGAATGTTAAGGAGTGCATGTATGCTTGTGTGTATGTTTGTTCCTGTGTTGCTCTTCATTTATTGCATTATTTACAAACCTGAAAAGGATTTGTTCTACTTCTTTTATACCATGTCTCTTCTTAATTTTCTCTGTCTCTCTGAATGTTGAAAATTGTAAGTGAGTGTCAGAAACAACCGAAATTAATTACTTACCATAAATGATACTAACAAGTAATGAATGAAACTTCAAAATGGTGGTGATTCCAAATCATTATCCCTTAGTTCCTCAGATATGTCAATGAAATCAACTTACACTGCCCTTTTCTCTTTCTAGAAAGAAGAACTGCCCTTGCATGCAATTCAGACCAACACCAGCAATTTTTTGGTTTGTGTTATCGGAGAACTTGCCAGCCTTGCTACAAACTGTGAAGTAAGGACCAAATGAATTTCTGTCACCTTTCCCCATTTTTGTTTCAAATGCCAGTGAATAAACTTATTTTACCAGTTCTGTTTTGATGTGTAGAGCGCCTCTCTGATCATCCAGTGATGAAGCTATAGCTGTACAAGGTGCTGTTATTTCTCTCCTCGTAAACCAATTAAGTGTATTGGATCCAAAGATGATTTAATTAATATTTCTGATCTCCCCGCCACAAGTTACTGAATTTAAATGAGCTGTTTGAATAAATGAAGTATCAGTAGGCAAGTTTGAATCCTAGAAAGTGGAAAAAAGTTTAAGAAATCGAAGTTTGATTTCCTCAAGTGAGGACTGCTTCAAGTCACATCTAGTTACTTTAGAACTAACATTCAAAATGATATCACTGTATGTTAAATAGAAAGTTGCCAGAAAAATATTAACATGTGAGGAACAGAAAACAGTGTTTGTGAGATAACCCTCTAAAACAGCGATTAACAGTGTGCTAGAATTGTCAGGATCTTTTCATTTCTCCAAAGTTCCAAACTGGAGCATTTTTGATGCCAACTTGTGGCATAAATCCACATAGCTTCAAACTTTTCACTTCAGTAACTTTTGAACCATAAACTGTCATGCAGTTGTTTCAATATTTCACTTTATCATTTGACATAATTTGGTCACTTGAAGTTGATGTGTTATTTTCAGGCCCCTTACCACTCCCCCTCCAAGCCCCTATTGACGACTCCTTCACGATACCCAAGGACAAACCAGAGTTACAACTGGAGCACCTGTAATGGCACTCCTGATGCTGTCTGTTTCTCTGTCAACCAGTCATCAGTGCAGATTGCTGGCATATGTGTCTACACAGGACTCGGCCAGTACAACTACGAGCTGGAGTTGTTGGATGGGGTAAGTGAGAATGTTTCCTCATTTAACCTGTGCAGTGTCAGGTTATCTGATTATAGTTTGGACTACTTTTGAAAATCCTTAGAACATCACTTTGAACAAAAGCAGTGAAATTTGTCGGTGAAAAAAGAAGTAGACAACAGTAATGTACTAAAGATTAACATTCCATTGTACTATTGTACAATGCTGCAATTCTTTTTGCGGGATCCCATATTGAATGGAATAGTGCTAGGTGCTTGGGTGACTATGAAGTATCAAATTATAAAAAGGATAAAGACTTTGTTCACTCAACCAAAGTGTATCTGTCATAATTATATTTGCAAAAATTTCAAATGAGAAGCAGTCACCTAAAGGTTAAACTTACGTTTCTAGCATGTGATAGTATTATCTGATGTAGAGTTCATTTTTAGGATATCTTTGTGAAAATCTTTCCCTGTTATTGTTTCCTCTGATGAATTTTGATAGGTAAAGTTATGAAGAAGACAGTATCTTGTTGCATCTGTTCTCCAACAATTAAGAAAAGCTGTCACAATCAAGAGGAATTTCATTCTGGTTGCCCTGGCAACAAACAGTTCACTGTAGAACCACTGTGATCATGCATCTCAACTTATTGTGTACTAAAAGATAAGCTGCTATTAGTCTTTTCAGTTCTGGTAAACACACTAAATAGATGTAATTGGTGTATCTCATGTTGGTTGGGACTTGCAGGATTGAATAATACCCAGAGAATGTACAAAGCCTTTAAAAAAGTTGGCAAATTTAATTCAGTTAAATACTAACCATAGATATCTCAATTAAGGAACTGAATACTGTCATGAAGATGACATAAATGGGTGGTGCAGCTTCCATCAAAGGGTAAGAGAGTCACATGATTAAGTTATTTGTTTTCAGGTTGAGGGTGCTGTGGATGCCCATGGACCAAGATGGAATTCTCTTGAATTTGCCAGAGGAGTTTTCAGTGGAGAAGATGCTGTGGATAAGCTTGTTGAGGTCAAGTTTGATAAACCTGTGTCTGTGAAGGTAAAAACCACTGGTTGTGTAACTTTTCCTTCTCTTCCTTGGAACAGCAAAGTCATGATGAGTTGAGGTAATCACTTGGAATGTATGATTGGAAAAGATGACAGTATGAACCCCCCATGGCATTTAAGAAAGGACAATAAAATTGTGGAGTGATTGGGCATGGAATGTGGAGTGTAATGTAAGGTAGCAAGACTGATGTAAGACATCCTGAGGATTAGACTACAACTATGTAATAAAGTTACTTGAATAATAATTTTGCAACATTGCACACTTCAATCCTGTAGTATCACATTAATGTTCTTTTTGTCACATCATTCACAGGAAGGTGTCAAGTATGCCATACGTCTCAGACTTCACGGTGGGAAGACTTTCAGCGGTGAAGGGGGTTCTGCTCAAGTCAGATGTCCAGATGGGGTGACTTTCACCTTCAGCAACTGTACCCTGAGTAGCAATGGTACTAGTTTGGCTAGAGGCCAGATACCACAGATTCTCTACTACAAGTAAGGCAGTGAAGTTTAAAGTTACAAGTTTATTACACCATGGACAGGTGACATCAGACAAACAAACTTTGTTTAACCAGTCAGCTGCATAGGATGTGTATATCCGTCCTGTGCTAACTACACGCTGCTGTGTAAAACAAATTTATAGGTCCTGTAATATATGCACAAAAGTGTGTCACAATACACCTTTGAATGATATTTTGCTGCGAAAAGGGAACACTCTAGCCCTATTATCTGTTCTCTATTTGTGACAGGATGGATATATTTGACTTCAAATTGCGCATTGATCAAGTAAGAATCTTGAAGTGTTTTTGAGCTTGCTGCATGGTTAAACCTCTCACTGCAATATTGCAATGTCCTGCCTCTGTTTAAAAAGCAGCATTCTCACCCTACAGTGCTTTGCAGGGTTTGTTTAACTAAAATTTTGAGTCAGATAGTCACTAAAAAAATGAGGAAGAGGAGAGATTTTTGAGTTGGACTTGTGATTAAAACAAAAAGGAACCTCAAATAAGATAGCATGGATTTGCTTCAAAAAAGAAAAAAAGAATGTGATGACATATTTATGTGTTTAAAGAGGCTGTGACATGTAGACTAAAACTCAATGGAAACCAGTTTTTCTAAATATTTTGACAAATTGATATCCAAAACTGTCTTTGGTGTCCTTCCTTCAACGTTATGTAATCAAAGTTTTAAGTTTGGCAGTTTTCACAGTTGGTAGCTCTTTCTTGAAAATCTCCTTTTTTGCTGCAAGGCAGCTTTTAGGAAGCCCTTCATGCAAGCCCTACTGATCCACAATAATTCAAAATGCTTCTACATGCACTTGCCTTGATGGTTTTGCTTCAAACTTACATGTAATAATTTTTGGGGTATCGACCATTTTGTGTGTTCAGGAAGTTTTGGTCCAAGGTCCCATGTGAACCCACTGGCCCATTTTACAAAATTCTGCAAAATGCTTTTCCTCCTACTGCCAAGTACAGTCTTTGTGGTTTGTCATCAAGATAGGTTGTTACTGGTATCTTCCATGTGTTTAGTAATATTTGGTCCAAGGTCTCATATTCGCCCTATGGGCCCCATTTTTTGAAATTTTGTAGGATGCTTCTGTTCTTACAGATTCTCTTTTACAATGTTTTTGCTTTATCATATTTATGCTCAAGTGACCCCTTTACGGTATTCAGGAAGTTTGGACCCCAAATGATGGGTCCGAGGGTCCATGTCATGAAATAATGCAAAATACTGACCTCTACTTTAATCAATGTTAAACAGAGTTGACAGCATCGTATAGCCAGTCATCTTAACAATTTTCATAATGATTCTTACTTGGTGATCTGTGTCAAAGAAGTTTGGGTCTTTGCTTCAGTGTAGACCCTCCGACCTATTTTACGAAATTCTGCAAAATGCTTCTCCTCCCACAGATTGTCTTACGTGTGTATCGATGGCTTGTGATTATGTTACTCTGTTAGTGGCTCCTTAAGCATGTACATATATTGGGGTCTAAGCTTGAAAATGGGCCCTCAGGCCCATATTGGGCTTTGGACGCAGTAATTCCAAGCACCAAAATGGTGTTACACGCAGATCACCATTATGTCAAATCATCAACATTGTACAAGAGCATGTGTGGGAGAACAGCTTTTTGCAGGATTTCATAAAATGAGCCACAGACCTATAACTTTCGATTAAACTTCATTAACACCTTGAAGGACTGTATCACTTTCAAAGCAACATCATGACAAACCAATAAGATTGGGCATGAAAATCTGTAAGAGAATGACCATTTTGAACAATTTCATAGAGTGGGCCATAGGACCCTCATGGGACCTTGCACAAAAAGTCCTGAATACCTCAAATGGCCCACAACCTAAGAAACATTGTGTGCAAGTTTCAAACAAATTCATGAAAGTATGTGCAAGTGAAATTATTTTCAATTATTATGGAGTGATTGCTCTTGCATTAATCTGCTCCTATTATGACATCATATGACATCACTCAGAAACAAAGATTTTTCAAAGGGACCTTCCTACTGTGAAACTTTGATTGCATAACATTGGATAATGTCACAAGGACACCATCATGTAATACGATCTTAATATCATTCAAGTAAAAGAAATTCCATTAATTTTATTTCATTCAAGGCTTGAGACAGTGTGGACCTTTTTCCTCCAGCAGCTAAAAATGATTCCTATAACAATTTTCCAAGTGTGAGATTGACAAGTACTTTTTATGTTTTATTATGTGTCCATAGCAACCAGTTGATGGAGAACAAGAACTCTCTGCCAGAGGGAAGTAAAAGCATGGAAATGGAACAACAAGCAAGAGCCAGTCTCTTCACAGTCACCCAGGCAGTGGTTAGACAAGCCATGGATGTCCTTACTAGAGCACTTTGTTTTGAAGGTTTGGAACTGTTACAAATTACATGTCTTTAGATATCAATTGTTGTGTGTATTGCAGCTATGCACAATGGACATGTAGACCTTTTGTATTAGTTATTTAAAGCTGAAATATGAGTCGTAGTGGCAATCACCTGGTCATCTACCTTTGTACTTTGTCAGTGTTTCAGGAAAGAGGAAGTAGGGGAAATGGTCACCTGTCACAATATCTGAATAAGAACTATGCACTCATCTCTTGAAAGTTGTCTCAACATTTTTGTGGGCCTTACAAAATTCAGACCCTCCAAGAAAGTGTAACAGTCAATCACTGTTACTTAAGATCAAACAGACAAAATGTGAACCAATATTAATGTTACAACAACAACAAAAATGGGGCCTAAGCTATGTTTCTTGTTGTAGCTATGATGTATTCCTCATAATTTGACTTTCAGTGACAAATTTCAACTCATATTCCTGCTTTAATTCTCTAAAGTGGAAACAATATAAAGCAAAGAATGGTGCTGCTAAAGTTTAGTCTTGGCTTGCCTAAATGCTTTGACTATTACAACAAAACAGCCAAAGGCATACAAAGAACTCACATCAAGGAAGAGTATCACAAAATTGTTCTGAGGTAAACACTCTTTTGTAATGCCTTTAACTTTTCAGGCTTAAGTTTGATGCTTCCATGTAAGCCATAGCCAAAGATCCACATTGTATTTGCTTAATTGTAATCATCATCATTAAAGGAGTTTTCCACTAACAAAAGTTTTTCGCATTCAGAATTTTGAGTGATATTTTCTGAAAGTAAGATTGGTAAATTGCTTAATAATTGTATAAATTTAAGAGATGAGGAGTACCAGTGGAGCATTCCTCTAAATCCCTTCCTTTCCTGGGTATTTTCTTCCAGAATCAATTGTTCCACAAATTCTCCAGTCTTCGCCTCTATTTTCTCATCTGCTGCCAATGACCTTGGCCTATATTGGACCAGTAGCCACCAGTCATCCTAAGGTAAGCATAATATGTTATCTCCTGAGATATGACAGATTGTAACCTGCTTCAATCTTGAGTTAGGGTAAACATAGTGTCTTAACTCTTTTTCTCTATCTTTTTTTTTTTCAAATAAAACGACCACAGTAACTTGATCATATTGCAAGCTGTTTAAGCAAAGTGTCCAGATAGTTGCCTCATATTATCTATTTCCCAGAATAAGAAAAAAATAGATTGCACAAATGCATTGTGGTTTTGATGATTTTGATTTCATTGTGAGGATATTTATTTATCCTTCTGATATATTGCATAAGGTAAGGCTGTTCAACATGCTTGGTTTTGTTAGATGTGCTGTTTGTTTTTGTTGTCACATACAGGAGTAGTTACTAACTTGATACTTAATGTTGCTCTTGCAGAGCTCGGTTCAGACCTTGAACTTCATTCGGGACATCCTCCCTCAAGTTGCCACCTTGAACACTGTTTTTTTCCCTCAAGATGCCATTCATCCCACTCCATCGGATTCTCTTGGAGCACAGATCAAAGATGGGTCTGAGAGCACAAGGTCACAAAGACATCTTTTAGTGGAGAGCAATCATCCTTATCAACCAGCCACTGTCTGTCATTCCAAGGCAAGTCAGAGAAATTGGATATGCCACAAGAAGGGGGGAATCATGATACTTGGTCCATAAAAACTACAATAAATTAGGGCACAGTGACATATTATATGAATGTTTTCTTAATCTTCGTGCTAAATGATTTTTTTGCCAAGATTGTTAGAGATCGTCTCTATATCTGGTCGCCTGCATCTGGAAGACAAGTCCAGTGTACATCATTCTGTTACTGAATATTCTTCACAGCTCAGTGATTACAGGTGCTGGCTTGTCAAGTTAATGAGGCAGAAACACCATCTTAGGAATGTTGTTGTCTTGGAGCCTAACCAGTGAAATGTTTATGCAAAATTTTAACAGTAGGCTGATTCGTCAATTACAAACTACATGATGTACGCAACATCGGCCTACAACAGTACAAGATATGCCCATAGTACACCCAAAACACCAGTTTCTGGCATTCCACAAGTTGCAAGGACTCTTGACATGTTCTTTATGAATGTTTTGCAATCTGATCCAAACTGTTTTCGTGTTAGGCTAGACATACTTGATCTAGGGCTATTGGGTAATTTTCAGAGAAACAAAGACTATAGANNTACCTTAGAACTTTTTGGCAGCTCAGACATAAAGGGTGAAAGGGGCCATTGCATCTTCCAGATACTGGGGACCATTTTCGGAGATGATCCCTTATTTGCTTAGCATTATTGCCTATAGTCAAGAACAGTGCCAGTGTATAGATGGTAACTTGAAAAAAAAAAAAAGAAACACTGAGAAAAGAATGTTGATTGCACAAAAAATGAGAACAAGACAAAAGGAAGGAGGTATCAAAAACAGATGGGATGAAAGAAAACAGCTGAGGGCAAAAGTTAAGCTGAGGAAGGTACAAGAAGAATGAAGTTAGGTTTATCCCTATATCCTTTTTTTTAGGTAAGTTTTCCTCCATCTGTTAAGTGGATGACTTTAGAATTTGGTCCTGAGTGTGGTACGGCTCAGCAAGAGGACTGCCTTCAGCTTTATATTGGTGCTCCACAATCGCACAGTTCAACAGGGCCCATCAGTCCCTCCCTCACCGCCGAAAACGAGATTCCGTCTCGTTATTGGCCTGTTATGAGCAAATTTCATGGGAAGACCAACTGGCCATCATCGGCTATCGTCCTGCCAGGTTAGTAGCACACACCTGTTATTTCATCTGTGGTGGGTGGCATCTGTTATTACTGTTAAACCACACACATAGAAGAACAGAGTAAAGAATACTGGTGTAACTGGGTGTAGGTAGGCCAACAAATCGTGCAACAAATGAATTCAGTGAGAGTATCTGATGGGAGTATCACAATGACTTTATTACTTTTTAGTTACAATTCCAACTTTAAGTCCAAACTCTATGATGACTAGCAATTATACCTGTAAAGAAACTTGCAGATAATATATAAATTAAAATTTGCTAATTGCACTGAGTCAAACTTACCTAAATGCATTGCACAAATTAACACATTTGTAGGTCAACAGACATTATACCCATTTAATAACAAGGCAACATCTGGCTAACTGCATACAACAAATTACTACAAGATATACCCTACCATGTGAAAAAAATATTAAAGTCGACATTTGCTGGGTATTACCCTCTACAAATTCTGCTGCTCTCTTAATGTCAGATGAAATAACACCCACATCAGGGGATATTTGGGGGATTTCTGTCAAGGCGTATTTGTCCAAGGGGTATTTATTGGTCATGAGAAAACACAAATCTCATATTTAGTGAGTTAGTGTAGCACATTCATTACAAGAGCCTTATTGTCTTTGGTAGAGGTTAAGGGTCATTTGGGGATCAACAGAGGTCAAATTGTAAAAAAAAAGTGTAAAGACATTACCTCAAGAAGAAAGGCTTGGACAAACTTTATATTTTGTATGTAGATGTACCAAACTGAGTACAAGAATTCTAATATTTTTGGTGGAGGTCAAAGTTCATTTTGGGTCAACAGGGGTCAAATTGTGAAAACCTTGTAGTCACAATATCTCAAGTAAGGTTGCTTGGACAGATCTGATATTTGGTATGTAGTTGTTCCACAATAAGTATATACTATAAACCTATCATTTTTGGTGGCGATCAAATTCCATTTGGAACCTACAGGGGTCAAATTAATCAATACTTCTAAACGTATATCAAGAAGGACAGCTTGGATAGATCTCATATATTGTATGCAGGTGCACCATATAAAGGTATAAGAACGCTATTGTTTGTGGTGAAGATCAAAGGTCATTTGGAGTCAAGACCTGTCAGATTGTGAAAACCGTGTAAACACAGTATCTCAAGAAGGGAAACTTGGACAGATGTAACTGTACCATGTAAGTGCAAGCACCCTGTTCCCATTTACACCGGTCAAAGGTCAACAGGCATCAAATTGTGAAATTCTGTCAACAGGAGGGAGGGGAAGAAGGGAAGCTTTAACAGATGTTGTATTTAGTAAGTAGGTGAACCCATTCAAATACAAGCCCCCTATTGCTTTTATTGGAGGTCAGTTGTCTGCAGGGGTCATCAGGGATCAAATAGCTAAGACCCTGTAAACATGATATCTCAAAAAGAAAAGTTTCCATTGATCTCATATTTGCTATGTAGTTTAATGTTTTACCATATTGAGTATACAAACCTAATATATTTGGTGGAGGTCATTATGGTCACCAAGGGCCTATATGTGCAAACCATATACACATGACATCTCAAGACAGTGAGCTCTTGTACATATGTCTGTACTATGCATTTGCAATGTTGAAACATGATATTTGTCACACATCATATGTCAGATTCATAAAAAAAATATCCTGCTAATGAAATCATTGAAACGCTTATGTGTTGTGCATTCTGTTTTTATAATGTGTGGATTACCATTTACAATATTACTGGATGATATATCTAAGATGTATATTTACAGCAATAATATTGATCTTACATGCATCGCAAAGTTATGTTTATAGTGATAATGCTGCTGCATTTTGGCACTGATAATCAACTGTACATTAATGCAACGATATCTTTGCATCTGGGTTTGTCACAAAATTCATGTTGCAATTACCAGTGGTATAAAAGAAGGTTGTTTTGAGCTAGAACATGTTTGAAGACAGGCTTAATTTTTTTCACCCCTGCAGGTCATGAGGTCATTTTTTCATTGTGTACAGCATCTGATTATGTCAAAGATAAGAATGCAAACCGGTTTGGATTCTTGTGTCATGTCGTAGGTTACGAGCAAGACAGTCTTTCAAACATGGTAAGTTTCATTGAATGTGAAGCTGTAACAATTGGAGAATGTGTGAATGAACGTAATCATTTTGTTGAAATCTTGAACACTGTGCCTCAAAAGTGGAGGTGGAAAATATGTGTAAGTAAATAATATCAGGTATTAGGTAGATGGAAAAAGATGACCTACTGCCTGGTGTTAAAAGCTAGGGACTAACTGGAGGTTAGTATTAAGGCATTACCTGAGGTGTAACGTAAGGAACTAGCTGTCATTATATAAGGTAGTACCTGTTTGTAGACAATGAAGTAATACCAGGAGGTGACATCAAAATACTACCATGATAGTAAGTAATCATGGACCTACCTATAGCACAACAACAAAAATTAATAATAATTAAAGCATGATGTTGAGGGATGATAGGCTGTTTTGTTAGACAGCTGCATTATGATCTTTCAGTTTCTCATTGCTCATGACAGACCAAATTGATTGAAGTTGTTTTCTTCATATTTAATTTATGCTCATGAAAGAGGAAAGCAAAAGTGTTAAACTTAAGAAATATTGAGGTGAACACTCGTGGTTCCGTCAATGTAGGTACTTGATATCAAAAAGGTCCCACTTTTTTCTTAGACATGCACCAGAGGGTATATGAAGCTCTTCAGCTGGGAAGAAACTTGGACGAACTTGAAAGAACTGAAATGACTGTTAAATTGAATTTTGCAATTAAACTTACTCACTTTAGTGATGTTGTATGTCAGAAAAGTATAAGGTGTTTTCCTCATATGTGATGGATGATAACTCTCATTCTGTTTGGGGTCTCTCACAGGGATTAGTGCAATTAGAAAAAGAACTCTCATACCTGGGAGGACTTTGTGCATCTGCTCTTCTACGCAAAGACATTCCTCTCTCATCGTTTACGGCAGATGGTGAAGAAGATATTGAACCTATTGCAGAAGCTGCCCAGGAGGTAAGTTTTTAAAGATTTCTTCTTTGCTTGGGTTGATAGGATAGGTAACATAATGGAAGGAGATTGTTAGGTGGTGGTATCTCTCCCTTTGAACTTAAAATGTGCTGTCATAAGTTACTGCCTTTCAGTGGAAGTAGGCTCTTGCTTTTCCCCAACCTAGAAATCAGGTGATTTTTTTCATACCCTTCGGGTACCTGCGTACCTGACCAAAATGGCGGCTTTATTGTTAACATTGGTATTTCCACTGAATAGTGCATCACATTTGTGTGGAAGAATCTTACTAGTACACTACATACAGTTGCCCACACTGTCTCATGAATAGGACCACCTATTTTCCTTGAGAAATAGAGAGCAATTCCATTTTGGGTTTCTTCTGTAAATGGTAGGTGAAATTTGGCAATCTGACATAGTGTATTCACATAGAGGTTACGTCGTCTTTCACCTATGAAGGAAGTAATTGCAATTTTGAATCCAGACAATAGAATACCATTCAGGTAATGGGGTGCCCGGGATAGTGGAGAAAACACTGTTTATGCTTTATTTATTTTTGGTATATGCTTGTTTTTTGGAGGCAACTTGGCACTTTTGATTACCAGACTTGATATTGATTAGAGATCAATATTCATTAGAAAGTATGCCTCCACAACAGCTAGCAAGGCCTAAGCTGCTGAGTAGGCCCATGTTGTTTTAAGTTAGTATACCCTATATAGAAAAGTCAGAGGTTCCTCCGCATTCGTTCCCCGTTGGTGAAAGTGCTAGAATGGGCATTTGGGCAACTTTTCAGTATGTTATCCTATGTTTAGGTTCTTTTTTTGATTAAGTGTCGAAGCAGGCAAGTTAAGGTATATATGGTGGGAAAATGGAGTCAATTGAAGTAATTATGAGAAAGTTGTGAACTTTCTGGCATAGCATTTTTTTTTTTTGAGCCATGGTTTTATCCCATTGAACAACGTACATGAAGTGGGATGGGCTCTAGATAAGAATCTTACTAGCTGATATATTAAACTGAAAGTGCCATGAATGGCCAATGTTTCAGTTGTCCAATGAGCAGTAGCATATATCTGTTGAAAACTTCAACAAGGCTTTAGAGGCCACATTTTATATGTGATTTAGTATGTAAGTCAATGAAGCAACGAATAGGGGCATGCTAGAATTTGCAATGACACAAGTAATGCCAGTCTTATTGGTCAACATATGCTTGATGTAAATTGAACTTAATGTAATGAACACCAGGCCATTCAAGATAATTATCAGTTGGAAGGAGTTAGTGTTATGTCTATAACTTATCAACTGTTTGTTAGGGGACAAAACCCTCACGTTGACAATTGTCATGCAAACCACAAATCAGTATGTTGAAGATATAATGGGGAAGGCTCACAAAATAAGACATTGGGCCCAAGCTAGGTCTTGTTAGCAAAATGTCGGCAATGACAATTTATACATTTGCAGGAAACATTTCTTTGGAAAGATGGAATCACTTTACAACTAGATTTTCTACACTAGACCCTTGTTTTGAACAATTCTCATAGATTGATTGCTGTTAATATTCAGTTGACATTAGGTTTAAGTCAGTTCTGTATTTGGTAAGGTAGCCTACCATTATGACTTTTGTACTGACAGATGTATGATAGGCTACAGCTCTAACAACAGACTTGCACAGTAAAATGGAGGATGGGGTTGGATAGTAAAATTTTATATGCCATGAGTATTACAAAGTTTTAAAACTAGTCAGTTCAGAATATGAACTAATGAAATCATGGGAACACATTAAAGGCTGGCAAGTAGAATCGCCATTTTCGTAATGCTCATTTTAGCTGCAGCTGTAACATTAGTAATATCATCATAAGTTATTCTTGCAAAATTTGGTTGCTGAACTTACTACTAGAATAGAGAGGGAGTTGGTTGTCTCCTCTGCAGTTGACAGCAGGCTATCTGTACCTATTACTTTATTATTACACTTTCATNNAAAGTTGGTCTGTATGGTCTTCTTTAGTCTTACATCTGACAAGGAGAAATAAAGCTCTTGTGAATGTGTCAATGATGGTTCTTTGGTGATTCACAAGAGCTCTCTTTCTAATACCTCTAGAATTTGCAATGCTTTTGCATTGATGAAGCATATGTTTAAACATTTGATAGGTAAAATGATGGATCAAACGTTGGCCAATGTTCAAAATGTCACAAAACTCTGACGTGCATGTGTAGGCTTGGCATGTCAAGTGTAAGGAATGGTCGCACTGTCCCAATTATTAAAAAGCATTGATACGTCGTGACAAAAGTAATGGCAAATGTATCACCTGCGAAAAATCTCGTTGTTCAACTTTTAACATTTACGTTGGTTGTATGAACCAGGATGATTGTCAAACAAAATGTCAACATTTTGATAATTTGTAAAAGGGAACATGTTTCAATGAATGCACTGTCTTTGTGTGTCGTGTGATCTCAAGTTGAATTTGTATTCTAATTTACTCTCATACAATGACATAAGCTCCACTTAATAGATGGAAGTGGAACTCAACAGCTCTTTTGTCACGACTGTTTTGTAGGTCTTTTCAGCTCATGCTGCTCTACTTGGGAAGGGGTTTGCCCTCTCACAGTCTCTCACAATACAGCAAGCTCTCAAGGGTCAACTGCCTCTACAAACACAATCTAATGAAAAATTATTCCTGCAAGATTTTGTCCAGAATGTTCAAGACACCAGTGGTGGCCGGTTAGCAAGGTAAACTGTATTAGGCAATAATTACCCTTGCAACTAACATTTGAAATAGTTATTATAATAGGTAAAAATGTGTTTAGTAAATTAAAATTTATTTTACAAAATTTTGGCGCATTAACTTTGTGCATTGCTTGATTGTTTCATTGAAGTACATTCTACAGAAGAACATGCTTTCCTACCAGCTGAATTATTCTTTATCACAAGCAGTATTGAGATGAATCTAAAGATGTAATTACAATCCATTGTTGTATTTCTTATTCTTCAGTCATTTATTAAAACTATTTGCTTTAGTTTTTTCTTTTTTTTTTAGTTTTTTTCATAGACTGGCTGACTGAATACTTTTGTGATACAAAGTTTAAAATATATAAATGAAGTAAAATACAAGGACCAGACACTGACCTTTTCAATATTTCATCAATTTATTGAAGGTTGTTTTCACATCTTTGTCCATTTCTTTAGGTGGTTTCAGCCTGACTCCTATGTTGATCCCAAACACTCCGAAGTAATCCTGCCAAAGCATGGACTAATCTGTAGCATTTCATCACAACTCACGATCCTAACCAGGGATCAGTACGGATCACTGGTCTATGTCCCAGGGCTGAAGGTATGGAATCTTTTCAATTTTTCTTTTCTTTTTCACACATTCACCATGAATGTCATTGCTAAAGCATTTCACACACGCCACTCTAGTTATGTTGTCATTGGAGTATGTTAGTGGCAGCTAACTAGTGCAGGAAACGTGTCTGGGTAAACATACATTTGTTTCAGTGCTTTCACTTCTCCTGAAATTACTTAAAATTTGGGAAATCTGGGTGCTCTTCGGGAAAGTTTCAGAAAGAGCGGAAATTTCAATAATTCTTGAAATTCTGGAAGTTTAGAGGAAACCATTCCTTACTTTGAAATTTGATGAAATATTTTCCCTCGCACTTTGGTGAAGGCATAAGGAATTTATGCAATGAGTGATGTGTGTGTGCATGGGTGTGCAGGTACGTGTGTATGTGACACTTTGCTTGTAATCACGATATCTCAAGAAGGGTAAATTTCACTCACCTCATACTTTGTGTGGGTTTGTCATATAGTAGAT
This sequence comes from Stichopus horrens, assembly GCA_009801055.1. NCBI lineage: Eukaryota > Metazoa > Echinodermata > Holothuroidea > Aspidochirotida > Stichopodidae > Stichopus > Stichopus horrens. Next base: position 1,374 of record VJOZ01041635.1, on the reverse strand, counting down.
GATCCCTAATAGTATTAGTTTTGATGAAAGAGAAACTTGAGGGATCGTGATTGCGTGTGTATGCGTGTGTGTGTACGGATATGCGTATTTGTGTGTGTTTATGACACTTAGCTTGTGCACACGATATCTCCAGATAGGAATGATAGATACTCTTCATATGTAGTGTGTAGGTTTGTCATATTGAGAGGAAGAACCTTGTTGTTTTTTGGTGGAGGTCAAAGGTCATCTGGGATCACCAGAGGTCATATAGTGAAAACCCTGTTCAACCAATCTGCAAAGTAGTACAAATTTCTATAATGGTGTGGTAAAATAGGCTACAGAACCTATTGGAAATGAATGAGACCAGTTTGTTCACATCAAATGTGCATTTGGACTCTGAGTGCTGCATTACAGTAGGACACATCTGTTGTGAGCCACTTTTCAAGATAGTAAACTTCATTTAAATGCCAATGTAAAATAAGCGAAAATCAAAGTAATTCTGTAATGTCTGACAAGTTTTACAGAGATCATGTAGAAGAAGGAAGTGGTTAAAATGTTATGAATTGTTACCTCATCATTCTTGATTCCAGATTGAAGTTGAAGCAGTTCCATCGGCCAGGAATGAAAGCAGCTTCCATTCCTCATCGACAAAATCTGACTCATCGACCAAGAATACCATGTTTGGTGGGCTTCCTGTACCAAAGGCAGAAACAGCTTATCAACCAACTTTGAGAAGGGAGTCCAGTTTGTACATGTCTATTACCATGATGAAAGATTATGAACAGTACTCCTTTGAAGAACTGAGATTGGCATATATGCCCTTGTCCAGGTAAATCTCAGGAAAATATAAACAAATTGTCATCGTTTCTCATGTATTGTAACTCAGTTCTTCATATCCATCTTCAGTGGAAAAGGTCCAACTCCAGGGATGAGACTCCTTCAGGGAATGAACGCTTAGAAATAATCAATGGAGATCTTGTTTGATAGAAAGAGCCTGTTGCTCTTTGTGCTTATTTGTGTGTTTGTAAATTAATGTAAGGTATGCAGTTACCGAAAGACAGACATTTAGAGACAGATCTATTAAAGTAATCTGTACAACATGGTCCAGGGTTTCCCCTC
>VJOZ01041627.1:0-17722 GCA_009801055.1 Stichopus horrens | reverse complement strand
GGGAAGATGTTTGTCCAACACTTCAGCTTCATTTTGATAAATATGTTCCCAGGGTTTCCTTCTCCTTTAACTAAGACTATTCTCTGAGCAGAATAAAGATAACATAGTTTGTTTCCTTGTTTTTGTATTTGCAGTACCTTAACTTATGATTTTCACTTTCTATTGAAAGTTATTTTTGTCGCATTATTATTTCAGGACATCAAAATATCATCACACAGTACGGGGTTGGGCATCTAGCGCCTCTAGACCTTGCTTTTCATTTAGAAGCAGTCCCAGAAAAATCACAACTGGGGGTCATGATATCCCCTCCCCCACACTGGTTTCCCATTTACACCACCTCTGAGTATCTTTAATATCCTGCCTCCTTCTCTTGTTTATTCATTCCATCCATGCTAGTATTCCAACATGTGCACAAACAAGTCAGGCAGCACTCTCCAGACCTGCCCATCACTAATTACTTCTGCCCAGTCCTCATTCAAAAGTCACCGCAACAGCACCAACCCGACACTTAATTTTCATGTATTGCTTGCACATATCTCTACAGTAACCGTATTCTCTGTGGAGAGTGAGAAGTTGTACATGCCAGCATTAATCTCACGCAGATTGCAGTATGTACGAAGTTCATTCCGTCTGAAATATCACTTTTTGATAAAAGTTACAGATTGCAAAGTCATGTAACATAGATTCTAAGGCATTCTGTGACATGTTTAACCAATATTTGGAATATCCTAGAGGACCTGCGTAGGCACAGTTTCCTTTGTACTCTTTCACATTTCATGAATTAAATTTGCTCCAAAATGGAAAACATTCTCTTTGACGTGCATCCTTTCCCTTCCTTTTCTTATCCCCTCCCAGACTGTCATGAATTCATTGCCGGTGTATTAGCACATAGCCCCTGTCTGCCACTGTTTATGACTGTGACATTTTCTTCTCAAAATTAATTTTGAATTAAAGCTAAAACCTGTCATCACTAACAGCGTACCTTTTTCCTTTTCATGATAGATGCCTACTCGGTAAGCAGCCAAGCTGCTCAACTAGCTAGGTTAAAAAAGTATGAAATAGTTACACCACGAAGACTGGATGGTAGACACAGTAGAGATGTCACCACTCTTACAGAGGTGAGTTAAATAAGTCTCTTATTTTGAGGAATGTACTCAAGGAAATTAAAATGTAGGCCTTAAATGCATATGCAGTTTTCACATATGGGTTTTGTAATGTTTATTTGCCCTAGAAACAGTTAGTTCTGAGGTGGTGAAAAAAGGGTCCATGTCTGTTCAGGAGGGCATTAATACACTTGCAGGAGTTTTCAGAGGTTTATCCTCATAGTAACTAGTAACTACCACGTGGGTGTGTAACAAAAGAATAATGGTATCTTTGTACGGGCTTTGTCTCATCAGGGCAGGAAGTTGTTGTTCGACAGTAACTAAGTTCAGTGATTGGAGACAACCAATATTGGCCCTCTGGGAAAAACACTTAAATCAGACTGCAAGCGTTGTAAATACTGCATTTCTCTGTATTTTGTTATTTTGCCTTGTTTTTCAGTAATTGATTGACAAACTTTGCAGTGCAGTCGTCCCCACATCACTAAGCTAGAAATAAAAGAATTACCATTAGGAGGGCTGTTTACACTAGATTGCATGTCTAGGTAGGATGCAATGTATCCAATTTATTAACGGTTTTTCATGCGAAATCCCTAAATTGTACCATCGAGTCAGGAAACAGATTTGATCTTGCACTTCCCATTGAACAATGTTTTCCAATTAAATAATGTTTTAAGTGTTACAGAATAGTTCACAGTAATAGGACAATGCGAGATCTCTCATGTCCCTCCCCGTATGCCCCCCCTCTCTTTCTTCGTCCCCTTTTGTGCCTCCTGTAAATGAGGTGCATCCTACAGAGGATTCCATTGGGACAAAGAACAGCAAGCCATACAGTACTGAAATCTGTTGTGGGGATCAACCACTTGGGCAATACCATCACAAGTACAAGCTACAGTCCAGTACCTCTCAGTACATGATTGGCAACAAGTTGTCATATGTCAGGTACAGAAGTACTAAGGAAGTTCTAGCACCTCTCATCAGACAGCACAAATGTAGAGATTTTGAAGATTTTCCGAGGTCTGACACGAAGCAGAGCACCAGAAATGTTCTTTAAGATGTACTAATTTTAGGTGGAGTATGTATGCACAGTTAAAGAACTTACTGTAATTTTATGTATAGCTTTGCAGAACAGTGTTAATTCCTTATCAATACACAAGTGTCTTGTTTCATTTTCTTGTGCAATAGCTTTGTATCCCGCCGTGACATTTCATAGGTACAGGTGGTGAAAGTGAGGATTTCCTGTCCTGGATGATTAATTTTAGTTGTCACCATTTTTGAGCAACAACTACAGTAGGATGCCATCACTATAGCAATGGTTTACCACTTTGTCTCTCTTTGGACCATTTCAAATACTTCTGTAGTTCGGTCCTTTTCTGTACTGTAGAGTATGTTACCATACCATTGCTGCTGCCATGTGTTGAATCATAAATTTCTGAAAGCAGTGTGGCATATATTATTTAGATGGAAGAATATACAGTGATTTCCTCAGCTACCCAGTACCTCTCGCACAGTATTAGAAATTTTGAGGAAAGTGAGACAGATCTCTGCTTTTCTCTACTGGTGTACCAGGTTGAGTGCTGAGGTCAATCTTTTTGATGCTGTTCAAAACTAGGTTACTTCAGGTTCAAACTGGTTTTCCTCATACATGTTCATCGTGTACAGTGCAGTACACTTACCCGTACCGCAGCACTGTAGGAAGTCACATAGCAAAGATATGACATGGATTGCTAGTAAGCTTTGATTTGTGGGAGATCTTCCGTAAGGTGCCAAATTCATATCTGTAGACCACCCAGGTTCAAATTGTGAAAAACTTGTAAACATGACAGTTCAGAATCAAGGATACCGATACCTGCAGGCTCATTGTATGTTCTTAACAACAGAGCCTGTTCAGTTGTACATTGTTAAATACTAGTCAAAAATCATTATGGGTCTGCTGGTTCAAATTATGAAAAAGTTGTTTTCTTAAGGGCAAGAAGCATGAACACATACATACGCACAAACTGGGCAGTATTTAAGCCTCCAAAGGAAACATGTTGGATTCCCATGTCATATTGAGAAGGTGAAACGAGGAACCCAAATGTAGATGACTGCAGTAGTACATAAACACAGTCTCCATGAAGACAATCCTGTTGAATTTAGGGAATAACTGTTGGCACTCTAGGAGACCCCATTGCATTTCCTTGATACCATGAAAATTATATCGTAGTTCATCCACAGATACTACTCAGTTAGATGTACAGTACCGTAGGTCTGTATACATGTATCAAAGCCTGGGTAACAAATAACTGTGGGACTAATGGAGAAACAATAAATACATGTACCGTCATATCAATTGGTCTAGCAGTAAAACATACAGCTCAAAGTCGTCCACAATGAAACACCTTAATACTTGTATGGGAAGCAATCAATTTACACTAACACCTGTAGGCAGGCTGGTTTTCTAACATGTTTTGTACGTACGGTAAGTGGAAAGTACTGTGGAATTGCATTAATTCAGGATTTCCTTCATTTTGGATCAATATTTAAAGAGGCAGAAAACAAGGAAGTTATGTACTTAATTGGTCATAAAGTAGGTCTTGTTCGTATTTATGATCTTTTTTATTTTGCCAAACAGCAAGATGCCATTTTAGTTTTATCAACAGTAACTACTGAAAAAGCCTTTAATACTGAACTCACACAAATTGTGTCGTCTTTGTAAGGCCTGCCGTGTATAGTTTTTACCCATAGATTTAGTTTGTGGAAAATCAACAAACCTTGAAGCTTAATTTCAATGTTCAATTAATGGTGCACTCTCAGTTTCGCTTCTATTAAATGAAAAATCACAAATATTGCTGTTTCTTTTCATGGTAAGTGGGTCAGGGTAAAACTCGCCAAGCATGATACAGTATGTTACAGTACTTTGAATACTACATATAACAGGTAAGTGTGTGTGAAAAGACTGTACATTAGACGTGGCGACTCCGATGAGTAATTGTGACCTGTAAAAAGTCACAGTTCTGAAATTACTGGCAAATATTTTATTGATTTCCATAACATCATAGTCCTGCCATAACATTTCCATTTCAAGCAAGGAGTGTTTAGCAATTCGAGTACAAACAGTATCGGTGGATTAAAATTACCCAGGCTTCTAGCAAGTAATGTACTTTCAAATTATCAAAAATAAGCTAGATGTGCAGGTAATTGGAAATCAAGAAATTTAAAAAAGTGTTATAAATTATTAATCTTGCAAAAGAACATTAATTCAAATTGTTAAGCACTCTAAAAATGATTTCATGGATGGACTTTTTTTTTATAGTTTTAAAAATTCCTTGAGCATTGTGACTCAAAGGCACCTTGAGCGCAGTCACGACTCCTGCTCAGTATGTAAGCATAAAACAATTTGACTTCGAAAAGATGAACTGCTAGAATTGAAACCCTCAAATTGACTTTTTCACTTGCAGGCATTCTGAGCATGTGTTGCTTTTTGCTCTCTTTTTGCTCATTTCACACACTGTTACCAAGTGAGATTCAAGTGTAAGCCGATTTCAAAGAGTTTGATCAGAACTGAGTCATGTATCAGCGTTAATGTGATATCTGATAAAACTGTGTGTTAGCAAGGGTAGACCCAGCAATTCCTGCTCGATCCACATGCACAAGATTACAGTAGGTGGGGCTGTTGTGTAAACTCACCAACTGAACTCCTATTGTTTGAAGCGATCTGAACTTCCTCATCGTTTGTTTGATTGGCCTACAAATATGTCAGGGAAAAAATAAATGATTGAGGTGTGATTGTAACAATCGATTTAAAAGACAGTTTTGTTTAATCGATTGCATACAGTATATACATACTGGAATGAGGCTGTATGCCAATGTTTGCATTTCGTCATGAAGGTGACATTCACCGTTAACCTCATGACAAAATTTTAAGCCAGCATTTTCAGTTGTCACCATGACAATCACAAAAATTCTGGATCAAAACTCTGTGGGGCCATTTCTTTCAAAACATTCCTCAGTACAAAGAAACTTTGAATATTCATATGGTTCATAACACTTCTTTCTCTCTCTGGATTCTGGGAGATGAAGAGTTGTTACACTTGATGTCTACAGTATGCATGTGCACGTACTGTACAGCTAGATACAGCCTACATATTACATTGGCCCCTTTGGTGCACACAGTCAAATGTCCTGTACAGTAAGGGGTTGTGTCAAAAGTGAAAAGTGTTAAAAGAAAAACAATTGAAGTGAAGTATTCTAGCTAAATTGCAAATAGTCCTTTTGTCACAGTGTCAAAATCTTGTGCATTTTCTTTTAAGCATTTATCTCGTGTCTGTTTTTTTCTTTTGAAAGATTATGTTCAAAAATTGTGGAAGTACCTCTGAGAATGATTTTACTGCTATTCTCTTGACCATAAATAATTCTTAAAAGGTTGTCTTCCTATTATAGCAACATTGCTATCTAAGGGAGTCCTTAATCTCCACTGTATCTTCACCAGACATGAAAGTCGTTAACTTTTCTCACAATAGTGTGTGCAAAGAAGGATCACTTGGTCATATCATAAGTGGAGACATTTATGGAGGAAAACCATCTTCGACATAAACTTGGTATTACAGTATATACATTCTCAGGCATGGATGCATTCTCCCCGGGGAGGGGGGCTGAGGCTCAAGTTGTACCCATCATCACTTCCATGGTAGCTACAATTTTGGGAAGACTGTCTCAGCAGAATGCACCATCAGTTGGCTTGGAGTGTATCAGAAATTTTCAGATAAAAATGTCCCTGATTGCCAGATATTGCCGTCCCAGGCTTCAAAGGTACCCCTATACTTTGCGGCACCACTGCCTTGGGGCATGTCCCCATGCCCCCCCATCCCCATTCACACCAGCTACTGAACTGCACACATACATTGGTCATCTCTGCAAGATCATCGTTTGTGTTTGAGCAAATATTTATCCACAATTGTTTCTTAAATGGCAAGGGTCATTTTTCTTCATGGATTTCTCATGTGTTGCATTGCACAAGATGTACAGTACATGTCAGTGAGACCCAAAGCAGTCAGATTTTAATATGTTAGTCCCAACTGTCATCTATTTAAACTTACCCATTAATCAACATATTCAATTAGTATGACAGGGCATACAAAGAAACACTATGTGAAGGATTGAAGCATATGGTATGTAGGCTACACACACGTCATCATATAATGTGTATGCAACGATAGCAGAATTTCAGTGTAAAATGAGTTACTGGTTTTTTTTTTCCATTATGTCATCAGCCATTCTCCCCCTTTCAATTCTCCCTCAGACATTAGCAAAACATTTTCACAGCCAGAAAAGTAAATAAACCAGTAACCACCATACCCTTCTTGCCATTTTTATGTTCTAATTTTTTACCATGGTGTCTCTGAGAAGTTTTCCTCCACTGGCCTTTCAAGCATGTTATTTAATTTGCAAATTCTGGTTTAATCTGTATGGAACTCCCAAAGGGCAAAACCAGTCTGTAGTGGTATGATTTTAAGTGGTAGCGGTGTGCAATGAACTACAGTAGTATTGATGTGAAATGATGCAGCAGCCATGTAGCAAGAAGTAGTAGGCTTGCAAAATGAAGCTACAGGGATATAAAACAAAGTAGAGGTGATGTGAAAGTAAAGTACTATCAATGTAAATTAATTATTGTAGTATCGATGTAGAATGAAGTACTAGCAATGTAAAATGAAGTAGCAATGTTATATATCTCAAATGTTAGCTGCAAAATTTGAAGTAGTAGCGGTATGATTTGCAAAGTCTGTAGCCATGTAATGTTCGTTGGAACTTGCTTTCAATCAATGGCGCTAAAAGTTGTTAGGCATGGCCTAATTAATAATTGTTGACATACTGTACTTACTAGTAACGCTAAAGGTGAATTTAAGCTTCGTCTAGGTAGGCCTGAGCCATTTGTAACATACTGTATGTGAGTAACTTTAGGCTAAACCCCAACAGGGCCCAAGTTGGGCCTATGTCTAAAATTACGGCCAGAAAGAAAAAAGGTACAGTATTTCTCATGCTATTAAGAATCCACCTGTTGGACTTCTTTACTTACAAGGCCTCTATATGTCTGTACTGTAGCTCCGATAATAAAAACTGCTTTACCCTATTGAACATTTGCTGCTTTTCTACGAAAGGTGATCCATAAATAACGCTCAAATAAGCTTAAATTTTGGCTGGCCTAAGGGTATTTTGCACCAATTGGCCTGGGCACCCCATGCGGTGTAATCAAGTGAGGCAGAAGATACAGTAAGCATGCTGATAAATATATCCTACATATTTCAAATTCAGAAAAGGCCTCTAAGGTTTGCAAGAGGGCTGGCCAATTGAAATCATGCCTCTACAATGCCACGTTACATGGCTACTGTTTTAAAACATGCCAATGCCGTTGCAAATCACGAAAGGAAATACTTCAAATCGCACTACCATTTGAAATCACGCTGCTTCTGTGTCATTTATCATCGCCACTTTTTCATATCACACCACTACTATTTCACATTACATCACTACGACACTACCACTTCATTTTACACTGCTGTTTTGTCATTTGACATAGCTACTAGCTTCTCTTTGCATCGTTACTTCTTCATTGTACTTGGTAACTACTTTGTTTTACATGGCTACCGTGTCATTTCACATCGCTACTACTTAATGAACGCCGTTGCCACTCACAATCATACCACTACGATTTGTTTTGCCCTTTTGGCCTTCCATACATATGGCACCACTGTTTGCAGTTCACACACATGTAGTCTCCACTGTACATGCACCCACACTAACAACAGCATTGAAAAAATATGATTATTTGCCTATTTGAATTTTGTGTACTTGTGGTCTAAAATTGTGTCAGTGACTCAATACAACTAGTCTTACCTATTATATATACAAACTTGCTTTTTTCTTGGAAGCTTTTTATAAGTTGATTCATTGATTGCTTGATCACCATGAATTGTTTCCTGTTTGTTTTTTCAGAGTGGTCATCTGAGTGAATCAAGTTTCACTATACGAATAGATGGAGAAGAACATATTCTTGACTTGTTTTTAAATGAGTAAGTAGAGAGCTAAGTGAAAAAAAATAATTAAATAAGTAAAAGTTGGTTCTCACAGAAATGTAACCACTCAGAATAGCATGCACACTCAGTCACATCACTAGTGCTGTAATTAAGTTTCTGCACTGGGAGAGGCAGCCCTAGCCACATCAAGATGACACAATGTACAGCCCTGTGCAGTGGTTCAGTGGTCACGACATCATGGGCAACAACTAGTTTTGCCCTGGGTGGTGCAAGTGCATAGCCAGTCTTGTACATGTGTACCTGATGATATAATTCCTGTTAGGCTTGTCAGTATTTGGTTGTGAGGTGATAGTAATGCTAAAGCACATTATTGCAAAACCATGTTACAAAATATCATGAATTATGTGAATCAACCCAATGTTTTTTTTTTTCTCCTTTTGTATATTTATTCTTCTTCCTCTTTTTTGCCTCCTCAGTGTGCTATTTGCTGATGGATTCTTAGAAAGAACGTATTCAGAAAACCTCATTCCCATTACTTCTCCACCGAAGAAAGCGGTGAGTGGTTTACTGTTTACAAATCGGATTTGATAAATGTTCACTATATTGTTTGATACATGTGGCAACGACCTAAACCTAGTCCTGTTTACATTAGTATGGCTAGCTGCATAAAAAACATCCTTCGCATATACTGTACTGTGAAAGTTGACACTTTCATAGACCTTTGAACATTCTAGAGTGGTATGTGTGAATGTAGTGTACAGTATGTTCAACTTGAATCGACAAAAAATGTGATCCATAATTTTAAACATAATTGTATGTATTAAAGGCAGAATTGTATGAGGTGATTATGTAAAGGTACAGTGATTTAAATAGATGTCATGCATAAAATTACGCCATGTGTAGCAGCTGCCTTCTCCCGCTAAATCAGAGGGTGCGCTTATGTGTTTAGTTCATAACTGGTAAGGTACAATGTGTCAATGCTCTAGATGCACTGTACCGGTGGCATGCATGCATTCCAGAGCACATGTATACTGTACTCTACTCAAACTATACATGGTCTATGATGATGTCTTGTTTCGTGTCACCTTTGAATCGAGGCAGACGGTTTTGTCTCCTGTGGTAATTACTGTTCCAGATGTTCTCGGTTTTAATTACACCCATAGTTTCATTTTGTAACATTTAAAGTGTCTTAGACGTGAGGGCAAAACACCAGTGTTGAAAACACAATTTGTCATGAAAAATTTGCATGTTCTTACCTAAAAGGGAAATGAGGCATTTGATGTACAGAAGAAAATGTTTTTAAAACCTAGATTTGTGGGCACAATGATAAGTCATTCAAAATAAGGAAGGATTGTGGCCTTCTTTTCAAGAAATATGCTTCATAAAGATAGAAATTCAGTCTATTTGTGCTCAGTAGTAATTTGTTCACCCAAACTTGAAATATTCAAGCAATAGATCTTTTGTAATTCATCTTATTGCATAATGATTCAGTTCACGGAGATGAAGCCTTTGCAGATATTTATTGATGGGACTTAATGGATTAAGAATGATTAAAATTTTTTTACAGTAACTTCATGGTGATCTCTCTTCTTTTTTTAATACAAGGCCTTAGATGTTCCCCCCCTCAGATGAGAAGTTTAAGATCCTATCAGTTGGTAATCTGCACTGTTTCCATCTGTTTACTTTGCTTTTTTCCTCACATATTTCTTGTACAGTAGCTAAAAACATGGATAATTTGATTCAAGAGAAGGTCAGAAACTGTAACAAGTCAAGCTCTTCCTATTAGAAACAAACATGCAATTGAAAGTGTTGAATGTGAAAGAAGGCCTGTCGTCGATCTGGCTGTGACCGGGCAGAAGGGGCGGGGGGGCTATTCATGATTATCAAAGGACACCTGACACAGATGATAAGAGGTTGCATGAATTAATATGGCAGTCAGGAAAGATAATCAGAAAGAATGAAACCAGGTTAATTTTGCTGCGTCAGTTATGGCTCTGAAAAAAATCTTGACAACAAATCTGTGGAAGCAAAAAAATAAAAAAAAAAGTTATCAGTGAGGTTTTCATTTTCATATTATGAATTTTTTTTTTTCACAGCAATAATAATACACACAAGAACAATTTGCATAATGTTTTGGATATCATATGTCATGAAAAGGGAAAATGTTGCAAAAAGACACGTAGAGCCTGAAGTGAACACACTTCTCAGATGTCACAAAAGGAAAAGGAGTTATTTTTAATTGAACCACAAAATTTTTGGACAAATACGCGTAGACCTAGCTGAATCAGCTGTCATCCCTCCCACATCCCTTAAGTTTTGATGTTCTTCATAGTGTTGCAATTTGTTTAATTTTGCTTCACTCTACTAGTTCCTTAAATTATTCTGCCTTTTTCTTAGGGAAAGGACAGGGTATTTCTACTGGCAATATAATGCCCTCAATTTGAAATGTTGTTTGTCCCATATCACTACCATGTTTTGGGAGGGGTATGGTAATTTTACTTATTCCTTCAAATTATTACTGTACTATCACTTCAGGTGTGTGTCCCATCTGTCGTCGTACATCACTCTACGTCATGCACTTCTGCCTTGACAACGTCATTTCAACATCGTTTGGGGATCTTTCGTTCATTGTATCTTTTTTCATCTGCCAGCTTTCTTCCCTATTCCCAAATAACCAGAGTTTGTGCAGTATGTGACAGGAGTCTTATTTACAGAGATAACATACTGTATGATGTCATGTTGCTATTTTATTATTTGTCTTAGACTTAACATAATCTTTGTGAGTCATAGCTTCTCCCAGCAATAATCCTGAGCACGTACGTCTTGCGGTCGCTGCACTGTACTTGGGATGTCGAATTGCGTGGTTTGAAGACAGGAAATACCATAAATGGATGTCGTCTGTAGATGGCAAGGTACAGCCTGGGACAGGGTCAATATGAATACCACATGGTAGTATGATAATGAGTAATTAGACACCTCTAGAAGTAATTAAACACCTTTATTCGATTGATACACTCAACATAAACCTAACATTTAATCCAGTTAAAGTTGTTATTGTTTATACTGTTTATACTGTATTCTATGTATCTGGAGCAAAGTGTACCGGTTAGCAGGTTGAAAGTAGCCATAATTATAGTATGTACATACTGCACTGTACATGCAGTACTGTATTTATTACAGTACTGTAAACTGTAGCCTACCTGCTGACAACTACACACATTACAACTGCTTGCACTGTAGCTCTAAAAGTGAAGTAAAATGTAGATAAACACTATAGTGTATTAGATCTACAGAAGCACAACAGTATAGACTGTGTAACTAATTAGTATTGAGATGTAATGTGTAATTTATGTCAGTTGCTGTGTACAAATGTATTGAGTGAACTTAATGTACTATGACACTGTACACATATTCATCATTTTTGTACCTCGCAGTAGTTTTCAAAACTGAATAGCTCTTCCTTGCATACATTAGTTGGCTCACTTAAGTGGTTTACAGTTCTTCAGTAAACTACAGTAAATAGCATGCAGTTCTCTGTCAAATTCATCCCTATTGGTGCTCACAAAGTTTCTGTGTGTCAACACTCTATGCATCCCTTTGATGATCTACTGGAGTCACTACCAGAGCTACATTTTGAGCTCAGTGTGTAGTAATAATATGACACATTCTGTAATGTCATTTTCCAGATGTTTTATGTGTTTTTTTCCATCAGCCTAAGGGTATGTTGCCCCTTAATATCAGAACCCTGTTTCATTTTGGTTTTACTTCTACTGGTTGAAAACCCTCACCCTTTATCGGCCTTGTATGCCGCTCCAGTCAGGTGATCCTTTGTCACAATTATCACTGAATTTCGAAGCATCTAGTCAGCCGAGCAATGCCGACCGGAAGAAATCAATCCTTTCATGGAAATCCTATGTTGCCAGAGCTGGCTTTCCAAGGCACTGTGTCTTGCATTCATTGGTGCACTTTGACTCACTGATAAGGCTTCAATACAGGAAGTCCAGGTCTTCTTTGTGGTATTTGGTTGACTATAATTTGCCTTTTAAGTTGGAAATAATCGTGGACCAGCTTTTACTGTGTTGCTACATATGTGCATATATGTGTGTGTTGCAAAATGAACAGTACAGTATTATATGTTGAATTGTTGATTCAATGAAGTTTGAATGTGGCTTCGTGCCATACTCCCATTAAAAATCCACAGACAATATACATTTTTCAAGTGATCTGTGTATCATTACATTTGTACATTTTTTTTTCTCTCAATAGCCCACAAATTTTGGAATTCTTTCTTCTGCCTCAGAGGATGCTTTGTTTGGTTGAATAACCAAAGATTGAAAGATGGTGTTCAGTGATGACCCACAATAAAATTGGCAGATTTTATGCATGTTGTTCTGTAAATTTGCTCATAAAACTGCTGTTCTGGTCATCTTTTAAGTGTATTAAAAGTCTCCAGCACATAAATTTCTTTATCCATCTGTATCCATCTTTAAGGTTATACATCTGTCTAGTTCGTGCATTTTATTCAACTGATCTCATCCAATGGCTATAAAGCAAATTAATTACTGTTCCCCATTACTTAGTTGTACTGCAGTCAGTAACACAGTCCAAGTCCCTTTAAAAATGCAATACAAAACATCTCAGTTTAGCATACATATGAGTTCTGCTAAAGGTGCCAACTAGTTGTTGATATTGTTTTTATTTTTCCATATTTTTGATTTGACTTATTAAGCAAGCCTCATTTTACTTCACCCCTTACCTGTCTCAACACAGTAACTGTACTTTCATCTACCATGCCAAGGGTGCCGGTAGCCCATAGTTAACATCTCCACTGGCACCATTCATTGTTATCCCAGACTAGTGTCTTCTTTCCAGTCTGCCATCCCACTGTATAAGCTGTAGGCATCATGGAAACTGCATGAAAATTCTGTCTTCAAAAATTATGTTTTTGTGACTTTATCTGGTCTTCTTTGACTTTCAGTTGACAAGCAAAGTCACTGCTTACAGTACAAGGAACATTAGATTCATGGCTTGATCACTGTGCTCATTTGTCATTTGAAAAGTGTGAAACTTGGATATGTTCTGTGGACTGGGTCAGGATGTCATTGTATTTACATTCCTTTTATGGCATTCTTCAGCTAAGAGGAACACAGTTTGTAAACAAAGAAATATTTCGGACTCTCAGAGCTCCCATTTAGGAAGCAAAACTTTCATTATTTTTATAACATTGCACTGTGCCGTCTTAAACTAAAAGTTGTAACTAGCTACTGTATATGTACATGTGTACAACTCAGTTTTTCCTTGAACTGGTTTTCAAATGAGATGTTCCCTAACTCACTGTGCAATATGGTAACAGTACTTCAAGTGGTGTCCTTTGCAAAAGGGCATTTTAGTGCAATGGTGTGTATGTGTGTTCTGTTTTTCCCATATCGGAAAATCTGAGCCTTGTGGTTCTAGCTTCTGAACAGACAGATATGGTGTCTCTTCCAAAACAAGAACATGAATTGTTTTGTTATCTTTTCGTATTGAAAGATATAGAAAGATCATTCTTGAAATACTGAACCTGTTAAAAGATTGATCAATGTGCTCTGTCCTCCACTGTTTATCATATATTTTTTTCCCCTTTTTTTCCCCAGACAAAATGCATCAATTCACTTTAAACTTACATGATCATGTTTGGTCTTCAAAAGCTTAGTATGAGCACCTCACTGTTGATGTTTTGCTTTGATAAGTCACTGGTGTCAAATTTCAAGGTGAAGTATTATTCAAGAACAAGAAGGAATTTCTGCATTAATTTGCCAGTGTTGTATATTTTTATTTTGAATCCATACAGCAACTGGAAATCTTTCTTGACCAGAGTAATCTTTGTGTAGTCAGAAATGTCTTCAATTAATGTGCTTAAGATATTGATGACAGATTTGAAGTGCCTGCACTGTGAACAAGTCTCAAGAATGTTATAATTAGAACCTCTTGTCTAGTACCAAAGGACAAGTACATGCCATACAAGTTTTCAGTGCCTGGCATTTCCCTTGTGCGCTCCCTCGGTCATGCAAGGCAGCAGACCCTCAGTTCCTTGAACGTATGATTTTTGATCTACTGTTGCTCAAAATTGCCTACTATGAACCAACCCTCACCAGCTATCATAAGCCATCTTAACAGGACTATCAATAAAGCCTGATTGTTCCTGTAATATGTGACTGTACAAAACAAAAGGCTATCAAAAAGTCAAGTTTCTGTAAATAAAGCTATCTTATCAAATGCATTTGCAGAGTGATTGCCATTTCAAGGCCATCTGAAGGAGTTTTTGGTCAACTGTAGTGATTGTCCATCCATTTGTCATGGCTGTCCTCTCTCGTTTTGGCAATCAACGTGCCATCAAAATTTTGTAGGGATGGACAACCTGCTTCTCTGTTCACTCAACGCGGTGATATCCAAGGAAGCATTGTAGAAGTCAAGGACCTGGATAAACAAAGATACATTATATTTAAAAGATGACACTATGTTAAATTTAACATACTTGGTTTAGCTGTTTTGCTAACAAACTTTTACTTTCTTTTTTAAGCACTGTAATAAGATACATTTAAAGAGCAAGCGTGGTGCTGTCTTAAACTAAAAGTGTGGATATATTAAGCAGTGTTCTCTATGGGAAAGACAGTAACTACCTGAAATATGGGTGGCGATCCCTTAGACATCCCCTTTACCCTCTTCTGAAAGATGATCTGCTCATTCAGAAGAAAGTAGACAATGAGCTGCTCCCATTTCAAACAGAGCAAGAAAATTGTCTCCAGGTGGCTGCATTTGGCATTTCAATTATCGATAATTTCCGGCGGTGTCGGGGGGAACCCCCGCCTAGGCATTCACTTCAAGATCACATGTGTATGCGCTGCACATTTGGCTGCATGCCCTTCCTGGAAAGTATCTGGAGAACACTAAATGTGATTCGCCATAATTTAATGTCACAGTGCAAATTATTATTCTTGGCCATGTGTAGTACCAAAGGCAAATACAGTAGTTGTAGTCTCAGTGACTCATCATGGAATGACCTGTTAATAAGACGAGTGGAGACAACACATGAAACAGCACCCGTGTGAGACAACACAAATTAAGTTAAATGTATGCAAGTTTATGTAGGAGATTAAGATGACATTGGTAACTTACTGTAGATAGCACGTAAGACTAGTGTTTGCGCTAGGGTGCCTGATTTCGTGAATCCCGCATCAGCCTTCTGCATCTTGCACAAAGATAAATCTTATACATTTGGGAAAATGTCGCACACTTTTCCACAGCTTAGGTCGTAGCTCAAAATTATAACACACGCAATAAATCGCAATAGAACTTTACCAAGTGACAACTCCCTCCTTGATTTTGAAAATCCCACCCAAAATATTTTCTAGAGATTGATTTACCTCTCATGTTCAATTCCTTAGCACAAGGACTGCAGACTAGTATTGTTGATTCAATAAGGTTACAGTAGACATCGACATTAGTGGGCTCCTCATAGGCACTTTTAAAGAAAGTCAGATTGAGCTTGTTTGATTATGTATTTATTTTCTCTATCAGTGATGTCAATTGTTTTTGCTGGAGTCATTAAACACTTGTCACATTAATGTTCATAAATTACCTGGTTGAAGCTAAACTAATTGTCACCTTGAGGACAGGGATTTAGTATTGAACACATGGTTGTAACTGTGGTTGGTGGCTTGGTGCCTCTGGGCGGTGTATGGGATTAGAAATTACTGCCTGGCATTTGCTGTTTATATCTTGTTGCCTCGCATTAACTTCATAACATGTCAAAAGCAATCTTTTCAGGGAAGATTTTGTGAGTACTTTGCAAGACAGAGCGCTGAGGGTGCTGCTATACAGCACCTGAATACCTGCTCAGGTGTTGTCACTAAATCCAACCAGGGGCTGTGATGCAAATATCATGAAGGCAGAATGAAGGCACAGCACTGTTTATTTTGACTGAGATGCGTCGCAGACATAAAAGAAAATTTAGCGTCAATAAGGATGCTTCTAGGAGCCCATTGAGTTGACATCATTTATTTTGTGACCAATTTTATAAACTAAGCCATTGCAAGCTAATAGTTCCAATACTATTCGTGAGCTATGCGTCTATTCCTAGAGTCTGTAAAAATGTGAAAAATTTTAAATTTTTTATAATCATACACCTTGCGAATTAAAATGTGTCTAGTCACAGATTCGAAATACTAGTGGCTTTGATCATTAACCATCCTATCACTGTTGCTTCAGTTGTGTGTCAGATTTTCAGAATCTCTCAGTTGAACCATTTGCCATCATCGCAATGAGTTAAAAGTGACAAAATTTCAAGAGTTAGTGAACCTACTCAATGAGCCTATTTGAGTGATTTAGACTACCAAATTTTTTTATCTACATGGTTTAGTAAATGTTCTGAGATTGAAAGCAAATTATGACTTGTTTTTCTTTCCATCACAATGGAATTATGGACTAAGTCAAGTGATTTAAAAAGGAATGAATCACATCACTATAAAATTAGTTTGCAGACTTTCCATAGGAAGCAAAATGTCGCGTAGAAAATATGCAGGATGTCTTTCGAATCCGCCCTATTGATGTTCTCAGAGATTTCTTTCTGCAGTTTAATTATTACTAAATATTAATCAAACATTTTGAACATGTAAACCTGTGCCATTTTGGAAATTTTGCAGAAAGGAAGTAGCAACTGGTTGCCTAAAGACAATCTCATGTAATTTGGAACTCAAAGGGGTTTTTGGTTCAGTTCAAGAGCAAACTCTTCTTTGGACACTGAAATTGCTGTTGAAACTTGGTCAACACCATTTCTGCCTGTGAAGTACAGCACAACATTAATGAAACAATGGCTTTGATAGTCAAGTCAGAAAAAAGAAACATTTTGGGGGAATAGTTGCTTTGTTTTTGCAACACACTGATGAAAAGCTTGTGTAATTCTTAAAACGCTGGGCATCCAGTCGTGTCATTGATAGCGAATTTTATGAACGTTTCATCCAAATTTGGTCTCATTGTCTTAGGTTCAATCGCACTGTAATTATTTGTTAAAGTTGAATGGACTCTAGTCAGTCATTTATCTGCAGATTCTTCTCCTTAAATTCTGCAGCAAATAATTTAATTTTGATGGATCTGACATTTATTCTGTGTTTTTTTTTATTCCTGTTGACAGCACCATTGTTACTACCAAGGGGCAATTCGTGGATACAATTCATCGAAAGTTGCAATAAGTACTTGCAATGGTCTAAGGTAAGTAATTCAGCTCTTTGTTAGTCTTGATTATTTTTACAGTGTTACTCTGTTTTTATGATTTGAAAGTGTTGATACGTGCATTCATGTCTTCCATGGACATTGTGCAAGTTTTTTTGTACCAAAACATCAACACACTCTGTAGGAGTTGGCCGACTTCTGTCTCGTCACTTCAACCAGGTGACTTTCTTAATCTGTGCTTCTAATTAAAGATTCCTAATTTTAACCTGATCACTTTCCGGAGGTGACTTTGTTTTACCTATTGAACTGCAGTATATCTATGACGCAGTTTCTAATTGATTAAGTATATAACTTGGCAGTGAATTTGTCAGTTCCTCTAGCAACAGTAAAGCTACAGTAAAG
>VJOZ01041619.1:0-18375 GCA_009801055.1 Stichopus horrens | reverse complement strand
ATCTTTTGTTATGTAGCTTTGAACCATTTTGTTTTGTTCAGGTGTCAATGGCTTTAGAAAGCATTGAAATAAAACAAGCAAAAGGTTTTTGGCAAGGAATCATGCTGTTGTGATACAGATAGCAGTGTGAAAGCCAGTGAGATCTGGCTAAGTAGTAATCCGAGGATGTCGCTTCATTTCATTGGTTTCTTCTTGATGTATGAGCAATGGTTGCATCAAACTGAACAGGTATACAATACAAAGATATTACTCATTACAACATCAGGAGAAAAGAAAGACACTAACATGCTGATACATACTTTTTTTTTGTTTTTGTTCAAAGTTTGTTATTAATTAATGACTTTAATTGGCAGACAAAAATAAACTCTCTCATCTGAGTGCAAGTTCACACACCAGGCAATTAGACAAAAACATGCAAACTGCAGAACTTAGGTTGGAATAAACAAATGTATAATTAATTATATTTTTTAATGTTGTATAAGCAGGATATTACTGAAAGTGGTTTCAGCATGTTACAACAGAATTGCTTTCTCAAATCAGCACTTTAGCTCGCAGGAAAAAATAAGCAAAATGGTGTGTAGTGAAGTCAGACTTTACTTTCTGGCTTTAGAGGTTAGGCTCTGTTGATTCAACTCATAGCATGTTAGAAAGTTTGTTGTTTTTCTGATTATGTTGCTCTTTCCCACTAGAGTTAAAGTTTTTCCTTGAGATAGAAGAAGCTTACCTATTCGTACCTGGATGTGAAAGGCTGTCCTCAGGAGTAAGACCCAGGATCATGCAGACAATGTTATTGCCAGCTATTGCACGTAGTTTACCATTTATGGCCATAAGTTTGAAATTTCCAGTGTGCATATTATGCAATAATTATAAGACAAACTAAGTATAACAAAGGAAAACAATTGGTGGATAACTCCTGTGTGATAATCATTATAGCCACATTTTGAAGTTTTAATCCGCATGCCATCAAATAGTACACACTGCAGCAGGTTGGAGGTATGTTTTCTGTTGGAAAAGTTACATTTGAAAGGAAAACGGTGATGGTGGTGAATGAATGAATGTTTGTGGTCATCCAAAGGTAGACGTTAGGAGAGGGATTGCCATGTCGTACAAAGTTAATCCAAAGCTCAGTGACATGGGTGCAACTGACCTTATTTCACCAGTCTATCTTTCCTCACCGACTTTTGGTGATATATCAAAATGCAATTACATCATATTTTGTAGTTCTCAGTGGCATATAACCAGCAGTGGTGGATGGAACAGGGGACCTTGAATTTGAGAGACATTTTCATGCAAAAATGTTCACAATGTACGCTAACCTACCAACTGATGGTGGTGCCCTGCTCAGATACTGTAGTGTCATCGGTGCTTGCCCCACTTCACCCCTTTGTCCCTGTCAGGTCCACCCCCCTTGGAAAAGTCTGGTTACATTCCTCTTTGACAGAACCATTAACAATAACGAACCTACGGTGAAACTGGACACCAGTTCCGTTTAAGCATGCTATCCAGTATGTTTTCCTGATTTGCACATGTTCATTTGATTAAAGATTCTACCTCAAAATTGTAGAAGACACGGTTTAATCAAATAAGTAAATTAACCACACATTTCAGTGTTATTGTTATCTCACCTTCACATCTAGCCTTCCTACTGCTTTTACCCATGGGGTGTGTCAACTGAAACTTTGATATTCGTACGTCAAATCTCACGCGTCGAGATACGGTACAAATTGAGACATCTACACATGCACCTTACACTCAGGTTTACATGTTGCATGCACACCTCTTTGTAGTTTTTCAATGGTGTATAAACAGAACCACCTGTCAGCAATGAAAAAGGGTGTTTCTTTGAAGAAGCCATGTAGAACTCTTTTAACTGGGGTAAAGATTACAACTTTTGTTAGTGTCATGAATGAATTGAATTCTTGTTAACTTTAAGTTAATAGTTGAAATACTGTATGTGGGCCTATTTACATATTCTTATAAATGATCGCCACCTACTTTGATATTTTGTCACATTGCATTTAGTGAAATTGTGAATTCACGGGAGAACATGCATAAAAATGAAAATCAAATACTCCTCCTCCATTGCCATGAAACCTCAGCAAATCCTGCCCCTAAAGAATGTTAGATCTACAAAATTTTGTTTTTGAATCTCTCCACATATCGCTAGTATGTAAACTGCATCATTGGCATTCTGGATTCGTAGTTTGATTACACATGGGTTATATATTTGCTGAATAAGCCTTACATCAAATTATGAAAGCAACACAAAAGAATTTGACTCTAGGCAAATCATCAGCCCCTTTATGAAAAGTTCATGCCTCCAGGGTGTTTTTCAGAGTAAATACTGCATGCTTTGTGAATTTGTCTGTTATGAGTAAATGCAGGACACAATGTAAAAAGGTACCCATAATTAGGTCAGTTAAAGGTTTAGGGTTCATACATTTGCTCCCACAGCTACATTTCTTTTCATCTTAGTCAAACTAAATGTTGCATTTCCCCAAAGTATGTCAAGCTTTAGCTACCATTGGGAAATTCTAGGATGTTTGCATATATTTGGTAACCACTAGGGCACAGAACAAACTGACAGCACTGATAGCCATGGTTGTCAGGCACTCTCTGATGGACATGGTGCCCCGCGCTAAATATTCTTTAAAATGACGTAAACCTATCACACATTTCCTTCATTTGGCTGTGCACTTTTTCAAGCTTATTTTTAGCCCCAAACCTCTGTACATGACCTATCTTCAAAGTGCTGTACGATGATAGTCATATGCTGTATCAAAGGTAGTCCTAGCAGGTTTTTTTTCTTTTCATGTTCTGTTATGTTCTAACAACCAATTATTACCACTGCCTATATGGGTCACTCTTCTCTCCTATTTTCAACTAATAACAGGAAGTTTTCCCTTGTAGCATGCTAGGAGAAAGGAAATTCTGAAATGTTTATTTCCTTATTAGGTAATTGGTTGGTTCAATGGAAATGACTAGAAGTTCAGGGTGTGGGTAGGCATTGAATAATTTTGATACTTGTGGTTCCTTCCATTTCCTATACCCAACCTTAAATTATTTTCTTACTCTTTTCAAGGGTCTTATTTTCTTAATAAACTCGAAACTTCCTGTGTTAGACATAAGTTAATAAGCAAATGAAGGGGTCATTGTCTTGAACTGAGGGAAAGTTTTAAGTTAATGGCATTAGCAGTGCATTGATTAAACAATATGAAAAGTTGCCTAGCGTAGAAACCAGGGGTTGGTTCATGTCGTGCGAATAGATTCGTTTGAAAATTCTAGCGTATATTTTTCAATATTCGTGGATGATTATCTAAACCCTTTCATATTGCTTCGTTACTAATAGAGAGCGATGATAACTTACATGCAATCTGAAATATTGTATGTGGAAGTATGACAATGGCAGTAAAGTGAATTTTATTTCTGCCAACTGTCAAAACATTACATATGCATCTGTGAATACAGTTTAGTACAAAAATATGAATATAAGATATGATGGTAATTATTAATGCATTATGTTAAAATTGTGCATGAACATACAGTATAGCAGCAAATGTCTCCAACAATGATGTGGTCTCAATGTATCACCGGTGAAAACATCAGCATATCCTGTTATCATCGTATCGTATCGTCCGTTCCCAGTTCTCAAGAGGACGAAATCCAACAAACCAAGCTGCCAGCCTGGAGGCTGCCTATAGATGTATCTTTTAATGTGAGTCTCATCGAGACGGTGATGTATCTGATACAAAAGGACAAAACCACCTGTAAGGGTGACAGTGATATCTCTCTGTTTGTGCACAGTGCATATTCATCTCATTGCCCAAGCTTTTGAGTATTTTTTCAACATACTAACAAATTCTGACCGTCTGACAGTGCTCATTACAGTCCACCGTATGAGTAAACGCAGGTCTCTAGATATGTACAGTGTACAAATATTTTCAAGTCAGAAATATGTCTACTTCCACTGAGCTCATACATGAACACCCTGAAAGGAGGTCACAGATTTTCAGTCTCTTGTTAGGCATAGCTGGCCGTCAACTACTTTCCATTACTTCACCACCCATATCTTCCCTCTGACACCCCATCATTGTTTGTGAATGCTTCGGTGCACACTTTCATTACACATGGCGAATTTATTGTGGGAGGTTATGTTTGCCCCTCACATCTTGTGTACTTGAAACGTGAGTAAATTACAACAACAGTGGCTCAAGCACAGAAGCAAGGTAGTGACTGGTAAGGAAGCTTTGTTGGATATGTTTGGAAATGGAAACATCTTGTTACGATTCCTGATTCTAGGAATCGCATCACACTATACAGGGTTCAACTAAATGTTTGGGCATTGAAGTTTCAAAGTTGCAGTCTGAATTAAATTCATTCCTTATTTATTCATATTACCACCACCTTACCTGTCTCCACAAAGTGGCCAGTGCACCTCACTTCACAGTACAAACATGATTACCTAACTTTGACACTATCACAAGTCACTTGCCACCCAAAGTGTTGAATGCTTTTTATCAAGAAGTATATTGGACAGTGTCAAGTTTTGCAAATTGTGTTTGCATGGGCCAGACAAGTGTGTTGGTTGTATGGAGTCAGGTATTTCTTAAACATTTGCAAATTTCCAAATCAGGTGAGTGGTTAATATACGAGTCCCAGAACACATCCACCTTCGTTTGTCATGTCTGCATGGTACTCTCTGATTATTACAGGTGTAACAATTTTCAGATCTCAGTTTGATGAAAGAAGGCTTTTCATTGCTCCTTCAATCCTCTTCTAAATTGATAAAAAAAAAATGAACCTTGTTCAGCTGGTTACAGTGTAAATCTTTACCTCTCAATTTAACAGCATAGGTCATGATTTCGCACTGCCGCCCTAAAAAATGAATAAAGTTTGTGATTTTTAAGAAGGCAGAAATTGTCACAGTAACATATTCAGCTTCTTTGTATAGCTATACTCATTTTGTAAGATTTTTATGTACTTTTATGCATTTCTGTGTATAAATGTCCATGACTACAGACAAGGACCCATTATCTACAGTACATATATGTACACCTGAAATTGAATAATTTTTCACTCAGTTATGTATCCATTGGTAGTCAATATTTATACGTGATGATTTGTTAAATCTTGTGCACATGTCTAAATGCCTGGCAGATTGCACTCCTCGGCGGGTGTAATGCACATACACGTTTGCACCTGCCCCAACACAACAACAGCACTCTATGATGCCATGTACTGACAATGCTGTAATTTGTGGATGCAACCTCTGAAGAACTCCATACCCTACGCAGCTCAGGGATGGCCTGAATGACAAGGAGTTTTTAATCATTTAGTTCATGTGCTATATTGAAAGGTTGCTCCCTCTTTGGCCATGGACTATGAGAGTGAAAGTTATCCCAGTGATAAAAATCCCTCATAAATTTATCATTTAAACAAGGTAAGTTTGCTTTAGTACTATTGTCTCTTATTATTCTTATAGCTTCAAGCAGCACAAAGAAAATTGAACTAGTATAGTTTTAGTACCAGTGTTTTTCATTTAGTCATATCGCTCACCAACACGACAAAGTAAATTGTGTTCCAAGTATGTAGTGATGTAATGTAATGTTACTATGTTGCGCATTAACCAATACAAAAAAGAAAGAAAAAAAGAAAGAAAAAGAACACATTTTCCTCTTCCTACACAAGTATCACTTATATTTGCCACACAATTGGTAATGTATGCAAAAAAGTCAGTTGCAGTGAAGTGAATAAATGTTGGTTTGTTGGTTGATTTGCAAGCTGAGCTCTAGATATAACCTGCCTCCATTTTGAGTACCCTTTCCTATCTATAGCATGCTGTAACTGATACCACTATAACAGATAATGTGAAATTTCAAGCATGTTTGCAGGGAAGATTTGAAGTAGCCGTTCAAAAGACATTTTGAGCTACATATTTTTTTTTCAAGAAGGCCACAAACATGAGTGTGCAGAAAATTATAAATCATGTTAAGGGTAGTTTACATTTTCTTTTATAATAATCTGCCATCTGCTAGACTTCACATTACTTCCCATCTTCTCATGAGCTCCAGAGTTCTCGTTCATGATGCACATGCTAAGCCACCGTCCTCTAACCCAAATGTAAAGCTCAGAATATGAAATTTAACAAAACAGGACTTCATCATAATAAAAAAATAAAGAAAAGAAAGAAAAAAAAAATTGCAAACTGAGGCTCTTTCTTTGCCTGATATAAAGGTCGACTAATATCGCGGGAAAACTTTCTCCTGTTAACTTGAAATTGTCACGTAATGTCGTCATTAGAGTTGGAGATGTATAAAAGTGTCTAAAATCTGATGATCCCAAAGCTCTCTGCAGTCTAGGCACGTGTGTGATATATCTCACTTACATTTACCAAGTTGAATTCATTTACTCACGACTGATGAAGAGAGACACATTTTATGGTTGTATCATCAAGGGATCTTCTCTGTCAGTGCTGTAAAGATATCACCAACTCCCTGCATAGTCTACATCAGTTGTATGCGAAGCTCCAAAGACTAGTCTTCAAGGCAGTGATGAAAGCACATCTTCATTTAGGATACATTTAATATTCCGACTCGATTTTGCTTTTGCTTTTTCTTGTCAGTTCTTTCTTTTGGGAATTATCTTTCTTCTTCTGTATGTGTTGAACTTCTACAGTAAGTCTTTACTCTGACATGGAAAGAAGGAAAAGATCAAAGACGCTGAAATATCCAAAGGCAGAAAATGAAGTTGAGAAGAAAATATCTATCCAAACTACTTTCAACGAATAAAAAAATTGTTTAAATGTTAATTTCTTTGTGTTTTGCAAAGATGCAAAGCCTGTTTTCCTTATCCGTAATTTGTCGAGGATCATTTTTGCGTCGTGTATGTGAATATATTACACGGTGAAGTGAATCCATTACGTTATTCCCAAAGAGGATGGTAAACGTGTTCTTTTTAAGAGACTCCACACATTGTGAGTTATTCTTGGGCAATCACAAAATCATAAGAGCATCTTAACAAGAACTTCCAAAAACCAAACAGTTTTGTGGAAGAAAATAGTTGTTTGGAAAGTTGTCATGACTTTGGTATCTCAGTTGATTTCCTGAATTCATTAGTAACTGAGTTTTGCTGGCTAAAAAAGCTTGAATATCTTGTCCAGAAGCTTTCTTGTAGCCAAGCAAGGCATTAACATAAATGGTGTAACCATTGTTGCATAAATATATGTATGACTTTTCCCCGCTGTACTAGCTCCGCCATGCTCACAACCCCCCTTCCCTTTGGTTGCATCCATTTTCAGCAACATGCATTGACTGATGTAGTTTATCACCTTTTGACATCAACAATGCAACAATGTTCCGCAGAATTGGGGTAAATTTTACCACTTGTGACTTCTGTCTTTTCTTGCTAACTCCTTGCAATGGTAACTAGTTTTGGGTATAGGTCTACTCTTCGCATGCATGTGCTCTTGTGCAGCTCTAAAATGACACCATAATGATACCAAAGCGGTTAGTACACTCGCACATGCTATCAATGATTCATTGGGGCATGCTAAGAGTGTCCGTGAAGTTTGGAAACTAGTGACGATGTTTGCCAAAAGTTATCAAACAGAGCACTTGGCATTGCGTGAGAAATCAATAAGACAACCGATCGCCTTTGAAGTCTGAGGCACTGTACACAACAAGTACACATAGTACAGTACTTCATATTTTTATTTTTTTTGGGGGGGTAATATTACATAACAATTGCAAAATTAATAGCTCTGGGCATCTCTATGTCTATAATTACCAGCCTTTAAACTCTTCTGTGATGAAGATGATTTTTTTTTTTTGAGGAATTTACTGCTCAATATATTTCAAGTCGTACAATGTAACTACTCACTTGTTGAGAGATAACAGAGATAACGTGAAATGTGTGCATTAACTTTCCATCTTGATGATGGCTTTATGCCCAACGTTTGAATGTTTTGAATGTATGCAGAAGTTTATCAAAATGATCATCTTTCCTTAATGGCAAAAATACAGACGTTAATGAGCTGTGACAAAATCATGCTGTTATCCCTCAGGCATTTCCAAGCTAATGAAGAGGTTGCTTTATTTTCTCTCTTACCATCCAAAGTTGGTATTTGCTTTAGAATGCTTTGGTTATCTGCAGTCTTGACTTGAGGAAGGAACTTTACGAAATTTACCCTGACTTTCCAGATGCAATAGTTTGGGGGCCTAAACAATCATTTTCTCAGTGAAGCACTGGATTTGTCCGTGTCTGTGTGATAAAACTCTGAAGTCTTTGAGGATCAGAGGAAGGTGCACGTGAGATGATTTTGGCGACAGACAATTAACATCATGCTCATCCTTTCTGTGTTTGAGGATTATCAGAGTAATTTGTTTTCAACCCACAAAAACTTTCTGTTTTCTGTCAGAGGCAAGAACAGTTTGTAAAGTATCGGTTTTCTTGACTCTAGTGAGGTTCTAGCATGGTCACTTGTTGACGTCCTCAGATGTGATCGATGCTTTGCAGAGGTAATGGGGGATTTGGGACAAATCAAGAAATATTTTTAAGTTCCAGTTCAGTCAGGGGCCAGGAGCACTTTGAAGAATCTCTTGAAAAAGTTTTTAATTATGTAAAGAAGATGGCAGATCATGGAATATGGGGGATCCCAGTAAGGCTAGTGAACAATTTGGGATGGATGTCAAAATAGTCAGTCTTCAAGTATTTATTTCTTCTTGGTTAAGACTACGTGGACTCACAGGGTTGATATCTTTTACCCAACTCAGGCAGATCTGACTTACGCAAACAGAAAACTTTTTTCCGGGGTCCTAATGCTCTCTCCTTCAATTCATTTTCTCCTTCAATTCATTTTTTGTTAATGTTACATAAAAATTACTAAACCTTTCCCATTCTCCCTCACAAGGTACTTTTGACTAATTAAGAGATAATTATGTGCTTCATCCTTGATTCTGTGCCATCTTTATTTTGACAAATATTGGCATCCATACATTGCTAGAAGATTTTCATCTTTATTTCCCAGAGATGTGTATTTGTAAGTCGTTAGATGCTGAGAAGAAGATACCAGAGAACTGACAGCTTCAGTGAAGCAGAATATTCCCCCCAAAAAAGGAAAGCAGTGCTCCCCCCCAAAAAAAAAGACAGTGACTAAAAATTATGTGTAAATCTTGACTAGTTCTAACCATAATCAGAAATCTAGCATACTTACTGTAGGCCAATACATGTGTACAGAAGTTAACTTCTTCAATGCACTAAGATCCTAATGTAGGGCTGATAATGAAGCTTATACTAATCCCCCTAGTGAAATTCCATTATTACCTCATCATCTAAAATCTCAATGCGTAAGTGTAAAAGGTGTCCTCTTTCAGCCTATAAATTTTACTTTAGCAATCAAATTACACTAATTTGGTAGTATTTATCCTTTTAAATTGTTCAGTTGTATAGTATAATTTCATCTCCTTTGATTCTTAAACATTGATTAAAATGACTTGACAATACAGACACTTTAATACTGTGTTGTTACTGCAAATTATGGATATTAAACCATCATCTTAACCTAAATAGCTCACATTAACAACTCACAGCTTTGCACTAATGCATTAAAAATCTTGTTCTCAACTTAATGCTCAATAATGAATTCCCCTGCAATTATTACATTTTGTAGACTCTACCATTATCAGCCCCACCAATCTCAACCAGTAAAATTCCCATAAATGAGATTGATTTGGTATTCATTTCAGAACAGTTACTTTGAAATTCCATTGCACCGATAAAGTATTGAGAATAGTCATGATCGACTTTCCTCCATTTCATCTTCCACAGTAAATCTACCTCATAATGTTAGCATACATGCAATGTTGCAGATAACTTAATTAGAATGAGTTTTTAATGATTAACAAGATTAGCAAACACTGGCTTGCATGTTTAGGTATGCTCAATATCTTAGAGTGACCTTGTTTTGGGTGCTGGTTTTGTCTAAGTTTTACTTCGCCTGGACAATATTCAAATCTCCTTTGAATCTGAGGATTTGATGGATGACATCTGCCAGATGATGCTGTCTTCTGACTCTCGAGAATCTTACAAAAGCCTCTAAGGTCACAGTCTCAGTGATACGGTTTCCATGGAAATCATGTTGTCTTAAATGTTATGGAACTTTGTGTACGAAATAGTCAAACATGGCCAAATGCTCATTTTCAAACGCTTAGTGTGGCAGTGAACAAATCAAATTACCAGATGCTAGACCATGGTCAGTACGGAAAGGCATAGGTTATATGAGGTGAGTACGTCTCTAGCGAATTCCCAATCCGGTAAGTTTTGGGGATTACATGAATTTTGCACAAAACAAGTTCTCAAACAATCTCAGACACATTTATCATTTTTTGAGAAAACTGAATTTTAGCCTCTTGGAGGAAGATACTTATGAGCAGGGCCGTAGCTGTAAGGGGGGAGGGGCAGTGGCATTGCCTTCTGAAGATGTCAGAATAGGAGTCACATCTTTTGGTACAATATATTGACACAGAAATATGGTAATGATTTCCCCATTTTGGGGCTACTTTCCATCACCTGATACCTTTCCCTCAAGATGGTGATTATTAACTTTGGTTCCCTGACTGCCCATCTTACAGCCTCCCCCAACTTCCAGCAACTCTGGCTTCGTACCTGGACCTGGTTTTGAGAAAGACATCACATTTTCTGCTATGCAGTGTTCCGTTAATTTAGCGGTGTAAGCAAGTATCCTATAAAGAGCTGTCAGTAGCCACTGGCAAATATCAACGGTAGATTGATTTGCAAGATAACACTTAATTGACAGGAACATAGTGCTTACAACCAAATATATAGGTCATGCACAAAAGGCATACAAAATTCATATGTGTATACTGTCAGTTAGTCCAGTTTCTATCCATCTAACTGTAGCATTTCCCACTGATACTTTAAGGAAGAGGGTGAGGTTGGTGTGAGAGGGGAAGCACCTCACATGAAGCACATATGTGATCATGAAGTGATTATTTGGGTGATGTTAGTTGGGAGGGGTGGTCAACCTCACCATTTCTTTTGGTTGAACGGCCTCCGAGCTTTTGAAGTTGGGTGGGGTTCATCGGGCAGTCACTAGGTCAGGGGGTAGTAATTTCCACTTAGGGGTTGGCCTAACTTCTCGAAGTCCCCTGTGGAGGACATTTGAGGTGATATCTGTGCAGTAGCCATGTCCAAGGCTCATTTGGATATGGAAGAAGACTGCACAGATTAAAGATGTGAATCTTACCAGCAATGATCTTTTACCTATGGTTTGAAAATAGTTCATTAGCTATGCATATTATAGGAAAAAAAGACTCTTTTAACAAAAACTATGAATATAATTGTTTCTGTGTCTGTCAGTATTTTGTAACATACCTGTTGTGACGTGATCTTGCAGCTTTTCAGTCAAATTCCATGAACGAAGTGTGAAGCATGATTGAAGATAGTGGTACACGTCGAGCAGTTTTGTGATTGTGATTGAAATTTGCCACACATAGTTCAGGATATACGTCAGGGCTGCCTGCATAAGACTACAGGCCCATACAACAGTAACTAGCAGCTTTATCATTGTGAATGAAATTCAGCACTCAGAAGCATAGATGTAGATATATCACAGTTCTATGGACAGCGCTGGCCAGCCTTATGGTTGTGAATTAAATTACTGAAAGCATACGATGTACACATGGGGACATTCCTAAATTGTTGAACCTAGCCAGTTATTTCTTTCTTGTTAGATTGAAAGTAGAATTTAGTACATTGTATTATGTTATTACTATGTCCACCAAAAAAAAGGAGTTCAGTTCCTACATAAGGCAAATGGGATATAGTCACTGATTTTAGTATGTTATATACTTATATCTTGGGTGTTCTAACATGGATTTCAAGAGGTTAGCAGTATCTCATTAATTGCATCAAATAGTATAATGAGTCTGGAATAAAACTTTTAAGTGAAAAAAAAAATGCATCTGAAGTAAAATATAAATTTCTACCCAAACAGCAAGGGTATCAAAGCCTGTTTAAAGACATAACGTAGTGCACACCTTCAGATCAGTTATATACAGTACATCCATATGAAACACAACTTGACCATCACTTTGCTTCCATCTTTTGTATGTGTCGTATAATCATATTTCACTGTCTTAATGACACAACTTAACAACACCACGAAATTCCCTCTTCATGCTAGGAAAACATCACTAAACTGTTTTATGCGATTAAAGGTTATGCAAGCCCATCGGAGCTTCCTCGGATTTTCAGAGAATACTCCATCACGTTGAAATGTTTGCAAATAGGGAGACCCTTTTCACATTCCAACGGCCAGCATTAACTGCTGGCCCAGATTTTCAAGGGAAGATCCCTGCTTAATATTGATCTCTTAGAGTAAGCTCTAAAGAAGCAGAAGGATCCAAGGTTCCCCCGGGGCTCACTTAAGAGAAAAGGAAAACCTCCGTGATTGGTTTTGATACTTTGGTGTTATTACTCTCAAGGAGCGGTGGGATTATATTGAATTCCACTGCACTTGAAGTTGGGCACGATTCGAGGCGGAAATCGGTCACATGACCTGAAGGAGCAGGAGTCAATCTTACGGGATGAAGATGGTCTTTCTCCGACTTGAATGCAATGTCAACAAATATGATGGAAGATTTCACAATTGCCACAGATTGTGTTTCTCCCACAGATTGAATTTCTTCAAGAAATTGTTAGGAGATGGTGAGGATGTTGCGATGCAAGTATAAAAGTGTACATGTATGCAGAGTTGTCGTAAGGATTATCTTCAAATGTACTGAAGCTTTGGGGGATGAAATGGACACACTGACCTACCAGCAGTGTTACGAAAATTGTAGTATTTCTACCAGTCATTCCATATCTTCATCTGTCTCCACATAACTTTTCCACACTCAATTCCTTTGTGTTCAGTGTCCAACATGCCCCAGATTAAGGACAGTTGAAACAGGCTAATCACAGCATCCATTGCTTGTCCAATTTCATCACCACCACATGCACGATGACCACCGTCGACCATCATCGTGACCACCATGGTGACAACCATAATGACAGCAACTATCACAAACACCACTAGACTGTAGATGTGACTGCTCAAGTACTGCAACTACCAGTCAGTCAATAGCGTTAAATTTGGAGGTTACAATATCCCAACTGTCCCAACAATAAACTTGACTATGTTTATTGAAGTTCCTCAGTTTAATTTCATTCAAATCTATATGATTAACACAGGCGATGTTTGATGTGAATTAGGAGGCAATATAGCGAGAAAGACAGTTTTTTCAAAAGTTGCAGGTTGGTAATTGCTGTTCAACTCTGCTGGTATATACAGTAGTAAGTTCATAAAACTGTGCAGAGCACCACATTGGCATGGAAGAAGACTTGTGATATTCTTTTAGGCTGTGAATTTGGTTCTCATAGGTTACCATGTAGCAAAACTAAGTGAAGATAAAAGAAAAAGACCCATCTGCCAAAAAAATATGCAAATATTAAGTGAAGTGTAATTTTGATTAGAAAGTTCAAGCTGAGAATGGCTATTCCAGGAACTGTCCAATGTGCAAGAATTAGACTTCTCCATGATAATTGTGTTTATATTTTTTAGTTATCCTAGGTTAGGTTGAGGTTACATTTTCTTATTTTGCTTAATCAACACTCGTCACCCATTTTAACAAATGAAGGCTTCACTAATCATTGTTTTATTGAAAGTAAATATTACAATTAATGTGGGATCACCATAATAATTACTCACCTGGCCACCAGTTTGTTTCAGCAAGAAAGACATACCAAAATGCAAAAGCTTTCAGTCACCTGCATACACTGTATATGACAATTTAAACTGTGTGCCTCCCAACAAATTTATGTACTGCTATAACTTGTTTGCATTGGCCTCAATTTTTAGAATTTGTTAGGAGGCCGTCAAATATCATTTTCTAAAGGACTCACACCCTCCAGTTTGTTTTTCCATGTGCTGGTTAAGTACACGTTATGAAGTTCAACTGAGTGTCTGATGTTAACCTCTCAGTAGCAGAATACCAAATTTCTAGGTTACTTGATAGCAGTAGGGACAGTGCAGTGACTATGGTGGCAGTATGATAGTTAGAAATGTGTTCAAAACCATACGTATCAAGTAGTGACCGACTCATGAAGCCATGATAAGTAAAATTCAACGCAACATGTTAAAGTAATAGCACCACATCTATATACTGTAGAATAAGAACACTTAGGTCACCTCACACCTCTGACATCACCATTTTTAGTAAAACCTGAATGTTTTCTAATCAAACCTGAATGTTTCTAATTTAGTGTTAGTTAAGTGTGATCACTGTCAGTCAACTATCAAAAAGTACAACGTTGCTGCTGTATCCATGCTTGTGAGCAAATACTCTTGCGTGAGCACAGACATATTTCCATTTCAGCAAAACAAAGAGGGATTTTGCATGGTTCATTTCACCACCACAACTGGATCCCCATCCACCGTGTCATACAGTAGTCTGATCTTACTTGTTGGAATGCTCTCCTCATCTTATTTCTCTCCCTGGTCACCTTTACCCTGCTGCCTCTTCTTTCCATCTCCCACAAAAAATGAAAGACAATGTCATTGTGCATACTTCTGTGTGTTATGTATTGCATATTCTATGTGATTTGGATCCATAGTGTACTTTGGATGTTTTCTTTTGTAGGAAACTCGTGGTCCGAGGCCTGCTTCCATCTCCGTCCTCTTCCTCATTTTTCCCCTCATTCCCCTTCAAATATCAATAACATCACACAAATCTACTTTGCATTACTTTTGTTTCTCTTTTGTGTTACATTATTTTGCAATGCAATGATTCCATGTTACAATGATTCCATGTTAAAGGGTGATCTGCACTTTTACTCTCCAAAGATAAGGTGACTATCAGCTGCTGATAAATACTGTTGGGCAGATGCATTAGTGGTCAAGGATGAATTTGTAGAATGCTCATTGGTGCCAAGACTATTGTGCTGTACTATTCACAGAATCAGGACAGTATGACAGTGATTGGTTTAGTGTGGACATTGTGGCCTTCTACCATTCAAAACAATTATGATAACATTTCCCCACTTTGAGATGCAAGGGAGGGGGAGAAGGGGGCTATGTTATGAGTAGAGTCTTAATTTGAGAAGACACTCTTAATCCTGACAAAAATCCTCAAAAATTGGCTGAAAAAAGTAAAGTTAAAGCAGTGGTGCCAAGTCTAGCACTACTTGCGATAGTCAGTGATAGTCTACCACTACTTGCGGTAGTCTACCACTTTTAGTATCGCTCCACCTTTGCTTAGCTTGAACCCTACATCTGTCTAGGTTGTAAAAACAGATCCTCCCATAATTTTGCAAGTTTTCATAATTTAGATTTGAATGTCAGCTCCAGCTGAGGCTAATTTAAAATCATAGCTTGGTAAAAATCAATTGTACACTGTCACAAGTTTGCTTAAATTCCATTTCCTACCATCACTGTTTATTTGCAATAATTTAAAACTACATGTTCTATAAGTTTTTGGTAATGGTTTGCATTAGGTTTGAGCATTGTTTGATGTCATGTATCTGCTAAGTAGAGTACTAAGGTATCGGTTGCAGCCCAATNNGTGGAAACTATTAACTTCTTCATTTGTATCGCAATAGCTTCTTTTTCTTTCTCTATGACAAATTTGGCTTCTTCTTTGTCTCTGACTAGCGAAGTTCAGAAAGTATTCTGCATATTTTTGAGTGTATATGTACAGTTGCATCGTAGATATATTCAGTCCCCTATGAATTATAACTTACAGTACCTTTGGTTCACTGTGAGTGTAGCTAGAGCAAGCTGTTAATGTGACTTTATAGTCATAGGCCTCATCTTCTCTGTCAATTCTTACTATATGTCACAAGCTAATGTTTTGATGGATCATTCTGAAAGTAGGTAGTTATATTGACACATCTTCTAATGAAAAACTGTATAAGAAATGAATGCAATATATAGGCTGTAATATGACTGAAGGATGCAGTGTGTGAAAATTGGCACTGACTCTTTCGTGAGGCAATTAACTTTTTCCCTGCTCACTCCAGCAAGAATACTGAAATTTCTTCCTCAAACAAACTGGCAACTCCAGGAATTTTGCAGCCAGCCTTTATGTAATGTTTGTGGGAGCTTGAATGGCTATTTTTCATGTACCTTAATTTGTGTAGAAAAAAGTGGGCTTCTTGTTTGAAAGTTGGTATACTGCTTTAAATTTTGGCAGTGCCATGTTTTGAATTTACTTGGGAATTAAAAGACCTTATGTATTGCTTCTTAGACTGCATGAGTTTCGTAATTAACATGTACTGTAGCTACCATGTGTGTATGTGCATATGCGTTGAAAAGAAGCAATATGGGTAATATTAACAGCACTTCGCTGTATAGGCTTGCACTTATCTTTACAGTTGATCACACTCCACACCTTAGAAGACACCCTCGACTGAATTTCACAGCACACACAATTTAATCAAAGAGGGATGCCATCGTGTTCACCAGAGCATTTAATGAGCACAGTGTTTTCAGGAAAAGTATATAACTGGGTGGTATATTGCATTCTAGACATATATAGTGGATTGACTGAACGGAATGAAAAAGATCATTCAACTGTGTACGTATGTAGTAAGATTTTCAAAAGTTATTTTGAGGGATGGATGGAAAAATCATCAACCGAAGTTTGCGTGAGATTTAAACCGACATGGTCATCTAAATTAACCAGGATTTGATTGGTTCACAGAGTGGTCACTGTCTTTTGATATGTAGAGCGTGGTAGGGGTGTATGCATTATTGTGTGACGAGTGTGCCTCAAAGTAATTATATGAGCAGTTCTAAGGCAGTCCTGGTATCCAACGATGTCAAAGGTCATCTGGAACAAGACCTAGCCTATGAACTTGCTGTCTAAGCTGTATGCAAAAGTGAACTTATAGTTCCCGCCTAGTGCCTCACAAAATACACGTAATAAGCTGAAATTATGTCTCAAGAAGACCTTTTCTGCATGATAGAACATGACGTGATATCCAGATGTATCATAATGGTCAGGGTATGTTCCTCTCAAGAAGGCATAAACATGTATGATATCATGTGAGGATTGGCTGATAGTTCTATGCTTCTTTCACCAAATCCATCTAAATGTATGTGCTGAAACATCTGCATTCCAAGGTGTGTTTAAAGTATGTTAATCTACAGAATGAGTGGGTTTACGTAATACTGTGGTGTTAATTTCCTTTTCCTCACATCAATGGTAGTGAGGTATTTTAGGGTGTTCTCTCTGGATCTTCATTCTCATATTACATATTTTGCTGTCACTGATTATTTTTCTCTGGGGAAGGCTTTTGGACTGAGAGACTAGCATGTTTAGGGATGGCACACCTCATCTGCTCTAACTGCACACTTATAGACGCATCAGGCGGTGACATGAAAAAGAGATTACAAAGATATTCACATCATTTGGTGACTTGGGAGGAAAGATCAAAGACCCTGGTCACATCAGGCAGTGACCTGTGAAAAGAAGTCAGAGAGATGATCATACCAGGTAGTTACCCAGAAAAGAGGTCACAGAGATGGTCACATTGCTCAGTAACAAGGGGAAAAGGTCACAGATGTGGGTCACATCATTCACTGACCCGGGAAAGAGTTCAGAGAGTCAGTCATATCAGGTGGTGGCAGGGGAAAGAGGTCAGAGAGAAGGTCACATCAAGCAGTGACCTGGAAAAAAGACATCCTGATGTGTTCACATCAGCCGGTCATCTGGGAAAGGAATAGTAGAAATGGTCACATTGGGTGGTGGTGACCTGGAAAGGAGGCCAAAAAAATGGTCACCTCAAGCAATGACTAAGAAGTGGTCACCAAGATGATCACGTCAAAGGAGTGACCTGAGAAAGGAGGTCGCCAAGGTGGACACATTCAGCAGTGACGAGGCAACAGGTCACAGAGATTTTCATAATGCAGACTTGAAGGGAAATAAGGTGTCTGTTTCATAGAAAACGGCCATATTTTTAAAAACCAATGTTTGTGGACATAAGAATGACATGTCATTTAAAGTTTGGAAGGACATTAGCCTTCTTTTCAAGAAATAAGTTTTTCACAGATAGAAATTCAGAACTTGTTGCTCAACAATAATTTGTTCACCCAAACTCCCCAAATTGAAACGATGCTCATCTTCCATTACTCATCACATGCATAATGTCTTGATGAACCTTTTGCAGATGTTAATAACAAGACTGAATGGTTTAGCGATGGTTTCTTTGTATGATATGTTAGTGTCTTGTCTTCTAAATGCCCTCTTTCCCTTAAGTGTACCATACAATTGTGTGGTTTTGCATGTAAGACTGTGGGGGATTACCTTTGCACCC
>VJOZ01041598.1:18534-35089 GCA_009801055.1 Stichopus horrens | reverse complement strand
AGGACTCATTAGGAGGAATTTAGGTCATGTCACACCTGCCAATGAGATTCTGCATTAACTGTCTAAAATCAGAATGACATCTGGTGTTTTTTTTTTTCAATATTTCCAATCGACTCATTTTCATCACGACCCAGTGCATGTAAAAACTTTCTATCACTCACTTTTTTGTAATTAGTAATTCTGAAACCTTTGGACTAGAAGAAATGTCCAAAATGTTGAAATATCTTGTGGTTCCAATGATGGTCGTATCTCCTCTTGTGCAGCTGCAAGAGATAACACCACTGCACCGTAGTGCAAAGGAGAACTATTAGACACCATGAATNGAAGAGTGTGATACGTGATCCTCCATTATTCTTTCATGTATCTTCATCTTCATCAGTTCATTCTTTCCTGGTTTGATTCAATTCCACACAGAAGGGGATCCTAAAGAGCCTCTGTTGGATGCAACAGCAACAGATAGGATAAAAGATACAAAACAACAGCCAGAGGAAAGTCAGCCAGCAGCACCCACCCCTGAAACCTCCGACAGTGTTAAAGAGAAACCAGTATCAACTGGCACTCCAGGTAAGAAAATTTTCAACGTGTCATTTTTTTTTTTTATTTACTTAATATCCACAGATACAAAACAGAGGTATATATAAAATGACTAAAGGACATCAAAACAAACAAAAAGTTTAAGGGTCTAGTAACCTGTGAAGCAAAAAAAATATATTAACAAAGACAGTAGTTTTAAATGATTGAAAAAAAAACAGCTTAAAGGGAAATAGGGCGTTTAGATACACCAACATGACACACAAAAGAGAATAGCCGTAATCATCGTTAAACCGTTCAGTGCCATCAATAAATATCTACCAAAGTCTCATCTTCTCAAAACATGCATGTGATGAGTACAGTAATGGAAGATGCATCATTTGAATTTTGAAAAGTTTGAGTGAACAAATTAGTGTTGGGTAAGAAATAACTGAATTTCTATCTGCGAGGAGCCTACTGTACTTCCTTATTTTGAATAATCTATCATTCTAAGTCTGCAAACATTGGTTTCAAGAATATGGATATTTTTTCTAAAACAAATGCCCTATTTCCTTTAAGAAGGCTAAATGAGGTAAAAGAAAAGAAATACATACAAGATTGTCATAGGCCAACATTTAAACATATGCTGCTATTTCAGCACTACATAAATGTGGACAAATGACTTCTAAAAATGAAACCAAAAGTAATTTTTCCATTGTGGGGCAGACGTTGATACCATAAGTTTACAGTAGCAGTTGTTTTAGAGAAAATTTGCCATACGTAGAGGTAGCATTAAAAATGACTTTTGGACTTTGGGATGCCAAATATCATTAATTTGTTGGCAAAAGTAAACATAATCTGTCTGATGGAGTGTTTGTACAGCAGGGGTCTGCTTAGGGCATATAATGAGTACATACCAGCATGACCTTGTTAGCATCACGTGACCTTCAGGCGAGTGAATCCTACAAGAAAATTCTTGGCTCCATACGCGTACCGCCAGATTGCAGGAATGGCATCCCTATAGGTCTTGTGAGATGCATCCAAAGTTTGAAGAATCTGCTTGAAAATTTGAATTCTCAGGAAAAAAGAGCACTCCCTGATAGGTACTGTAAACTTTTAAGATTTTAAGATAGCTACTCTATATGAGTGTTTCAAGAAATAGCGCCAGTCGGAAAAGTTGGTCGCTCAGCGAGTGATGGATGTCCAGTTTTTTGCTCTGGTCCTACTTGACGAAAGCTGTCCGACAGTTGCGGTCCACTAATGTACTTGTGGGAGATGTACACGTGGGAGATGGCACAGGGAGCTATAAGAATTCGCCTGACTAGATAAAATCAAATTAAATGGCATTTTCGTTAGTAAATACTGTGTGAGAGTTAGGAGTGAGGATCATGTCAGCAGATAATGTCTACATTCCAACAGTACGACTGCCGTCAGTTACTATCAACTACAAGACCTACCACAGCCAAAGTATACATGTTTGTCTATGTTTGTCCAGATTATGTCTACAGTATCAATGAAGTTTCTATTAACTTTCTCAAAGGGAAGGGTAGAATCAATATTTACGACCTATTCGATATGTCGATGGCCGCTTTGGACAGCTGAATCATCAACGATTTCATTAATTTTCCCTGTAATTTTAAAGTTTCACCGAGAAAAGATGTAATATTTGATGTTTAATCAATGCCGGATCATGCATTATAAACTAATTCATAATGCACGATTGGAGGTTCGTGCAAGCAATGAACTAGGGCACAGTCCAAGTGCATCCAGCAATGTACCCCCCAGAGTGCCAGCTTATACATCTTTAGTTGGTGGTAAAATCTTGGCAAGGCATCATTGGTGCAAGACCACAGAATGATGGTAGGTATGGCAAACATGTCAAAAACGAAACTGCAAATGAACTGTGAACTAATTTCCAAAAGCAGGGGAATACCCAAGTGGTAGTGACTTGCCTCTTGGTGTTTTACCACTCCCAGCACTGCTGGTGAAACTGGTCATAGAATGGCAGCATTTAAAAATGGTGGCTCCCTTTAGAAACACAAAAGGGCAGCAATCAAGCTTAATTGTTAACAGTTTGGATTATACATACAATTAATTTCACAGTCTGTTAAAAACATGAAAATTTGCACAGCTCAACATGCCCATTTAACTGAAAATCATGTGTTTAAGTTACAGTAGGCTCTTATATTTTTGAAGAAAATTGGTTTGAAAAATAACGATAAAGAACCTGCTTATTTGCAAAAACAAAAAAATACTAATTTTTTTTAAAGTTTTATAGCTGTGCACAGTGGTGGTTCTCAGGTTTATTTTGATCAGCTAATAGCCAACTACTTTGCTAAGCTTACTTTCATTTGGAATGTTTAAATTCCAGTGAACATTTTCAGTTTTCTGTGTTAGATCCTCAGTGTGATGTGTGTTACTTTTTGGAATGTAGTATTGCAGATGGTTTGTGTCATAGGCTACCATGTGGTCTCACAAAATCATGGTGGTAAGGTCGTGGGTAGTTCTTTAAATTGCACAAGGTCTAATGTACTGCAAGTTCTATCAGTATATGAAGCACATATATTCTTGTTACACAACCTGTGCATATACCAGCAGTGCCTGTGAATAGAATAAATATCAGGCAGTGCTTGTAGGCTGCTGGTGGAATAGAATTGTGTGTAAAGCTGCACCATATGGTGCAGACTGTGTCCAAGATGTTGGCAATATAGTGACCATGGTACAGTTCACTGGTAACAAGCTGTACTATGGTGTATATAAACTCTTCAAGTCCTTTCACACTAAAGCACAAAGCGATGAAAAATGTCACCCAGTGATGCTTTTGCTTTCACACAATAGGCAAAGTTTTGTATTGCTCATGTCACTTTTACAGCTAACATGTCTTGTCCTGTTAGTCATATCATTTTGTGTGTGACAATGATCGGCACAAGCAAAAATGTCGCCACAGAAAACCAAAAGAAGCCAAAATTTTTCAGCTCCTTTTTTTTTTATCGATGTTATACCACATTATATCGTATCACACATGGTGTGATAAGGTCTAACTAAAAACATTTTTCAAATTTTTTTTTAGATCAAATATAAAGTCAAACCATATTTTATCCTGTTTATTCTCTTAATGAACTATGTTAAACTTCAAACCACTAGGAGGATTGCCAATCAAATCAGTAATACTTCCGTGATGCAGGACTGAAAAAGGAATAAACAGTAGGCCTAATAAGTGAGTCACATATTGTATTAAAGTTGGAGTTCACACGTCATTATTTCAGGTGTATAATTTATATGAACGTCATCAAATATTACATTTTTAACATCGTTTCTATTTTGATTTTCACAGCAGCAGAGGAATCCACAACATCAAAACTAAGTAGCAAGCAGTCGAGAGACAGACGGAGGCGACAAAATGTTGCAATCTCCGCAGAAGATGTCAAAGAGGCAAGGAGAATTGGGACAAAGTTACAGGTGACTGGATTACCTACAGATTGCTATTATTCTTATTATTTGATGTTGTTTATCTTTCCTTTATTCCACTTCTGACTTTCTCACAATGACTGTCATGCTTTTCATGCACAATAATATTTCTTAAAGAAGAATATTTACATTTTATTGCAGCATCATTTTTGCCCTTGTTCCAATGTAAATTTATGGCCAATTTGCAGTAAAGGGCTGACGACTGAAAAATTAAGTCGTTATTATCATATGGATTAGATTGGCATGAACGTTTCTGAATATTCACAGAAAGAAACGTTCAGTGATGTTATCTGTTTGTGTGTGTCTTACATTGAATGATTAACAGGACTTAATGATGTGAAAGTATCTCTTTCTGAAAAAGGTTTTGTGTCGACCTGTAGATGATGATCCCTGCTATTGGTTTCTGTTCATTTAACTGAGAGCTAACAATGAATACATATTGTAACCACATAATAATCTAAATGATTACTTTTGATTTGTAAATTATTCCATGCACAGAATCTCATGCTGTCAAGTTCTTTGAACTTCAAGCGTGAGATATAAGTAGTCCTCTGTGAGCATATCCCATCGTGAAGTGGAAGTCAGAGGTCATTAATAGAAGTCAACAGAGGTCAAACTCTGAAAACTGCCTGAAAACATAATATCAACGTGAAAGTCATCTGAACCTTAAATTTTTGTGTCCATATACGGTAGCCAAAGTTAGTGGACGATCCCTAGTAGCCTTTGTGAGCACGCTCATAAGGTTCCGTGAGATTGACAGTGGTGGAAGGGTGAAAACATTTAAACATCAGGGGCCCCTGACATCTTGAAGAGTTACCTACTTTGAACTTCACATTACATCGTTTTTTTTTTTTTGTTGGAGTCAAAGGTCATTTGAGGTCAACAGTTATTAAAATACGGAAGTCTTATTGTCGTGATGTCATACACAGATCAATCATTTCCAGATTCTAGCAGATCTGGTAACAGTGTTGTCCCCAGAATTTACTCTGACACTGACAGCTCGATCATCACTTGACGTTCTAGTTACTTCTTTTTTTTTGTTGTTATTGTCAATTTTGTATTCTAGGCTGCAACTGGTAGTGAAGACCATACATATGCCAAACCTCACAAGGCACCTTTCAAGTGGGAGGCTAAAGTGGAGACAACGAGACGTCCATCGCTTGAAAATGTCTCCACCGATTCAGAGGTGAGCCGCTCCTCGCCAGTCTCTCGCCGGAAAATAACAGCATCTGCGGGCAAGGTAGAGACTGTGACACTTTCAAAGACCAGTCCCACGAGGTCCGCTCGAGCTGGTTTGAAAGATATTCCAAAATCATCTTCGTTTGATCGACACAGACATCTCAAGAAAGATACCTCAATTTCAAGTACGGATGAAGACAGTTCATCTACTTTTGAGGTGTCCCTGAAGAGGCAAAAACCAAAAAACGGAAATGTTGCAACAGCAGCACCGACGGGTTCCCCCAGTCGGAAAGCGAGGATTTTGCCAGTTACCCCTGGACCCAAGAAAGAAGCAGAAAGCACCATTACGACCACCACAAAGCGAGAGAAGAAATCAAGTGATAATTCCAACGCTTCTGCAGTCTGCGGGACGGAGCATAGGAAAGAAGAAAAACCTTCATCCCAGAAGAAAGACCAAGGCAAAGCAGTGGAGAAATTAGAAAAGACAAAACAATCCTCAGGATCTCCTAGCCGACAATTACCTTTCACTCCTCAACCAGTGAAGGAACCAAAAAAGGAGTTGCCTGTAACTGAGAAACAAGTGGAAGAAGATGACAGAGTCTTTGGTGAGATAGAGGAGGAGGTGATTTCAAGAGAAATTGTAACGAGGGAGCAAGAGACGAGAAAAATATCAGTCGATGTCCCAGACTCAAAGGAAGATGAGCTACTCAAAATAAGAAAAGACAAACCAATTAAAGATGAATTAAATGAACAAAGAGGAAAGATTGAAGATAGTTCAGGCAAAACCGAAAAGTTAGAAAATGTGGTGGTTACCACCGGCTCAGAGAAAGAAGAGCAGAGAGACACTTCAAGTGATAATACCGATGACACCGGCAGGAAAAAGATGAAGAAGAAGGATGACAAGAAGTCGGAATCATCTATTCAAAGAAGGGCAAAGCCAAAAACATTGCAGGAAAAGAGAATTCGAAGTAAAACAACCGAGATTCCTTTCAGGCAAACCGAGTCACCTCCTTCGTCGCCGACGGTGAAGAAAGTCAAATGGAGAGACCGCCAAGGTTCGTTCGATTCTCCCCTGATAGCGGGAGAGGAAGTGAAGAGGCAGGCACTGAAAACGAAAGACGACGAACTGTTGGAGATGATGAGGATGAGAGCGAAGCTGATCCAAGACCACGAGAAAGAGGAAAAAGCCGAGAAAGGGGAGGAAGAGTCGGAAGAAGACCAGAAACGGGAAGAATCAGAGCCAACGGCAGAGGAAGTAATTAAAGTATCAGTTATGGACAGGATGTCTGCCTTCAAGCAAGGAGACTCAGCTCCACTTCCTAAGACCTTGATCCCCAAGACCATCCTCAAGAAGCCGACGAGCATCGACGTTCAGCCAAAAGTGGAAGCAGCGGAGACTGTCGTCGTGGGGTGAGTTTAGCCTAGAAATTGCAAGTAATGAGGACAAAATTTTTGACTAATTTAAATCAGACCTGTTCTGCTTCCGATCAGTCTTTTTCTGGATGAATTGTCACAGGCAAGCTTTGTTATGTGTCTAAGTGTCAAAGTGGGGCATATGTGTACTGCATGTGTGTACACATTTGTATACATGTATGCATACACGTGTGTGTGTGTGTTTGGATGTGTATACCCGCGTGGGAGGTATGTTTGCTTTTACAAACGTGGGGGTGCCGAGATAATTGGAGTTAGGATGTGTTTGTTCTCTGTAAACCTAATAAACCTGGTATTCTCAAGTGGATGGATCAACAAACTGATACTTGGCATATGGCATATCTCAGTGTAATTAGAAGCCTGAGATATCCTAGAAGCTTTGTCATTTCGGTTTATTCAAGCAGTGTTAAAGCGAAAAAATGTCTTAGTATGGAAAAAGTGGTTTTTACAGGAGATATCAGTCTTTCTCCTCATAGGATCTTCCCAAAGTTTTGGGTCAAAGGTCATCTTTTGATCATTGAGCTCCCTTTGTGTATGGCTACTTATAAGGCAGTTATTCTCCTAAAGATTTGTAATATACAACTTTGACAAATTATGAGTTTCCATGTCGATCATTGTGCATCGCCGGTTGTGTTCTCAAATTTGTGGTCAACGGTCATCTAGGGCCATTAAATTTGGTCATTTAATTACACTTTTGAACCCTCTCTTGCAGAATATAATGTTAAAAAATAATTGTTGTTGATGACCAGTAGTGCTTGTTTTGCTTATTTTAAGAATTTTGATCAAAGGTCAGCTAGGGATCACCGAATATCCATTTTGTTAAAGCTCTTAAAAAGCCTTCTTTGAGTACAGATTGCATTGTATAGAAATTTGTAAGGTTGTCATATGATACTTAGATAAGGATTCTTTTATAGTCCCTTGTGTTAATAAATGAATGTATGCA
The DNA here is from genome assembly GCA_009801055.1 of Stichopus horrens. Taxonomy (NCBI): domain Eukaryota; kingdom Metazoa; phylum Echinodermata; class Holothuroidea; order Aspidochirotida; family Stichopodidae; genus Stichopus; species Stichopus horrens. Next base: position 27,558 of record VJOZ01041598.1, on the reverse strand, counting down.
GGTCAGGTTGGTACGTGTATGTTTGTGTGTGTGTATGTGATGCATAAGAATGCGAGGTATGTTGCATGATAACTCAGCAACCAATTCTTTGACTTCTCTCAAAGTTGGTGTGTACAGTATGTGTATGACGTTGAGGAGATGTGCCCTGTTGCTTTTGGTAGAGGTCAAACGTCATTTGAGATCACTAGAGGCAAAAAAGTGAATTTCCACAGGTTGCTTTAACTTGGTGTCCATTGTTCAAATGGTGATATCAATTTTAGAATATGATAGATTGGTAGGAGAAAATATATTTACATTGTCTCATTGATATGAAAGGGTCAAAAGGTCAGAGAGTGATGTTTTATTGATATCACTTCACCTAAACATTTGAATGGGATAACATAATTTTAAGAACATAAGTTTGTTCACCTGTGTAAGGTGTATATGATGACCTCATTTGACCCCACTTGAGATCATTTGCCCGTTTGACCTTTGTGACTTTTTTGTGATGTGTAGATGAATCATGTTAAGACCAACCAAAAATCCAATTATACTACCCTACTAAAATCCAATTAAACTACCCTCCCATGCTGCTACTAAGTCAAAATATTTACCCTTTAGTAAAAACTTATGATATACATGAAAAGTAAGTGTAGCAGCTCACGTTGTGATGAATGCAGACTCAGTGTATACCTATATACACTAGTATGCGAGATCATGTGCCATGCTAGCTCATGTGTCATTGCTCCTACATAGAAGGTATACACACCCGCACATGTGTACACACACAAAACTACTGCACTGTACTTTTAGTCAATGCGAATGGAGTAATTCTTCCATCCATATCATCAGCACCTGGTTGCTCCCAATTGATATCTGTAAAAAAAGAAAACAAAACCAGAACTCAATGGAATAAGCAAACTTTGATAACTTCTGACAAGGAGACTGACCTTGACCTTGATTTATGCCACTCTCCTCCTCTCCCTCCTCCACCACCCTGCAATTTCTGAGGCTGGGTTTGAATTTAAAGCATCTTCACACAAGGAATCATAGTGCCTTTGGGCTCTTGTTTTCTTTTTCCAAGATTTCTGAGTCAACAGGTGCCTTTCATTGAGCGATTGAGTGTATGGGCTTTACTTGAATGCCTTCTACAGGTTAAATGTGCAAGTGTGATGGTTTGCCAAACCATAGCAGACAACTATGGATGCTGGCCTAACACATATATAGAAAACCTTAATTTATCATGCAGGTATGGTGTGAGCTACTGCACAAATGGTGTTCTAGTTTTATTACTCCATTTTTTTCCTCCTCAATTTTTTGTCGCCACCTACTTCCTCACTTCCTCCCCATCTTCCCACCTCTCCTGGCTCTCCCCTATAAGCCTTCACCTCAATCATCAAATAGTACATGTATCTCTGTCAGTTCACTTAGTATGGAATAGTGGTATATGCAGCACTGATATGTAAACTAAGAACAGGTGAGGATGCTGGTTTTGCCAGGCAGCTGTAACCATGTTATCTCTGCTCTGTGGATACAAACGGTTGCTGTTGTTTTAAGCCCACAATAATAATGGTTAATGAGTCACTGCCATACACTTTAACCAGAGTTCAAGGTATGCCTTTTCACTGGAGACAATAGATGTACAGTGCCATTGTCTCGCACAGTGTTTCTTTTGGTCGTGTGGGACGTGCTTCAGTGTGTGATGATATCAGAATGTGACAACCGCCCTGCACAGAGACAAAAGATAATAAAAACAAAGACTGGCTCGATCCCTGAGTTGAAATTGAAAGTGAACTTTTGAAGTTTATTCATTTGCAGAATCTGTCAATAGGGTTAGTTATAAATAATTCCAATGATGCATGCTTGGTGATTTTACCATATTGCAACTATATATCCAGATAATAGCGCTGTTCTTTTAATAAACTGGATCTGAACCTTGTTTTCACAAATGGAACGCTTAAAGTTGTTGATCTAATAGGCGTTGTCGTCTCGTCGGTGTTTCCTCAATCACTTCAGAAATATGAGGGAAATGCTATGCAAAGCTGCTGAAATCATATCCTTTCCTGTGATGTAGTGCTGAAATATGCGTTTGACACAAGTTTCGTAAAATGACCGTGGCCATCGTTGCGGAGCGATTAAATTTGTGAAACTTGCTACTTTGATGCTTGATACTTTTTGCTACATGAGGAGAAATTAATGCTTTGGACAAGTCTACATCAAACACTACTTTGCTGGTACAACTGTGTAAAGTTTTCAGAATGTAGATACCTATGCTGTTTGTTCCGTGCTCTACAGGTAATAGTGATAGAACCTTTCTTGCAAACCAGGAAAACTTGATCAGGGAGGTCTAAAACATGTGGGAATACACAAGTAAACGAAACCGAAGTTAACTGGCAGAAGCATTACCTGTGAAAATTAACGTGACTGTATTATTATTTGTGAATTTTTAAAGTTCATAAAGAAAAAAAAGGATAAGTGTCAAGACCCGTCCTTCTGGATATCTGATGGCCCAAGGTGTTGCCCGAAATGATCTCGAGGTCTTGCCCAAAATGATCTAGTGACAGAAATAATATCTCATTATTGAAATAGTAGCTGCTGGCAATGACTTGGCAAGGTTTCTTTTAGCCACTTCCTACAGGACAGAACACAGGAAGTATTTGACTTTGCAGATAGTATGCTACAGTAAATTTTATTTTGCACGTACTGTAAGCTCATTGTTGAAATGAAAGTTTCACAATTCTCGGCTGCATGCGACTGAACAGACAGTGAAAGCAACACCTGTGGAGAACGGAGCGATATTTCGCACGACGTGCCAGTGCTCACACATTCGCTGGAGAATTGATTTTGCAGTGAAAATCTGAATATTGGATATCTCTGTCATGGATCCTGTGTTTTGAAATGTGATACTTTACATAGCAGTTGCTTGTTCCCTCAGGAAAAAAAGCTACCTGAACAGTTATGAACGTGTATATACTGCTAAACTTAGTATCATGCAATACATCATAATTTTAGGATGCACTGCCAACTGCACAGTTCTTATATGATTCCTAAACAGTTAAGAAGTGGAGCCTTGTAGATACTGTGAATGAAACATGGCCGTCCAGCCTGGACGCACTGTCGAAAAGACCCTCCAGTTTTTTACTTAGCAGTTCGTATTTGTTTGCATTTCAGTCTCTGGAGTTTATTCAGTATATATCTTATTGAAGGAGTGGCATAGTGTTTATATGCAGTATTTAGACTCGCACCAAGATAAACATTTCAGTTTTTGGTTGCGGTTATTTTGCTCTTGGGTATTTTGTTGTTTACATGCTCACCAGTGTGATTTCTCCAGCACTCTGGTGATGCTTATACTTGTCCACAGTGACTGTTTCAGCAGAACTTTTTACTCCTTACATGCCTCAGTAATCTGTCTGTCTGCTGTGTGTATTACTGTGAACCCACAGGGGCCCTGAATTCCATGATGGTGTAAGCTATAAAAGTCTTTTGGTGAGGATCTGCAAAATAGTTGACAGTACATCTTGTGACATTCCAGAATAGACTCTTTTATTTTGTTCAGCCTGGGACTGTTTGAGTCAGGGGATTGTTCTCCAACCGCTTATAAACTACTTAGGATGTTCAAACTTTCTACAAACACCGGTGATGAAGAAATTCACTAAATGTATTGAAACCATTTTACGATGTGAATTATATTTGATTGCTAGCATTCCACATGGCCACTTACATCCCCTTTCAGAAATAAATTGGGGTAACATGAATGTACACAAAAACTTCTCTTGAATTGAAGACTTACCTCATTCAGGCCTACATTAAAGATGGATACCAAATGTGTACTGAAAGTGACTTGGACAATTACCAGATGTTTATTTAAAGTGTTACAAGTGATTGTCTTTTACCTGTATCAACTATTTGTTTTAACCCTCAAAGCTCTGACGGCATTGGTTCACTTTGTTTTCTTCAGTGGGAAAACATCTGAGAAACAAGATGAAACGAAAGAAGAGACAGAAGAAACGCCTGACCAGTTGGCCAGTTTAAGTCTCTCTGACAAGATGAAGTTGTTTGCTAGTTTATCCCAACAAGTTCAGGAGAGTGTCCCATCCCCCAAGTCAAGGAGACGGTTCCCGAGGCAACGATACGACGATCGTTCCAAGACGCAACCCGTGACGCCGGAGGAACTCCATGTCATTGCCAAGAAAGCAAGAGAAGAAGAACAAGAAGAGAAAAGAAAGGCCAAGGAGGAAGAGGAGAGACAGAGGGTAATGGAAGTGGTAACTGAGGAACCAGAGGTTGAAGCTAAAGAGGACGAGTTGACGAAGATGAGCCTTGCAGAGAAAATGAAACTCTTCCATGACAAGGCAAAATCAGTCGACGCACCCCCACCTCCAAAGATAGTGCACCAAAAGAAGAAAAGACGAACAGGGTCGAGATACACAACACAGCCCATAACTTTAGATGAACTGCATAAAGCCAGTGGACCATCTCCTTTAGTGCTGAGCTTCGGTAAGGGTGTAGACCCTGAGATCGCTGCGGGGTTATCCGTCGCGGATCAGATATCGATGGTTTATCAAGCTCAGGACGTGACCATGGCCAACACTACGGTAATTCCGTCCGCATTGCCACCGGGTGAAAGAGATGGGAACGAACCAGCACGACCATCAAGTTTGCCGGAGAAATCCGAACACATCAAAGAATCCAAATTAACAGGAAACCAAAGTGAAGACAAACTTCCCTCTCCTTCCAAACAGACTAGTCCTCCGTCCCCTTCTTTTCCAAAATCCAGCGCAGTAGATAAGAGTATCAAGAAAGCTAGATCCATGGACCAGGAGGAGATGGCTGACGTTCTGCCTGAATCCGAAACTCAAACCAAAAAACAGACAACTCAAAAAGAGATACGAGCTGCTGCTGAGAAGTCAAGGGTGAGTTGGATTTGAATATTCATGAATGATTTGTTTACTTGTTATATGGGCAGAGTAATTTTGTAGACACACATAAGGTTTGGTTCCTACATGTGTGTGCATTCTACACAAGTGTGCTTGTTTCAGATATCGTATTTATTTTTCCAGTATGTACTTCGACTTCAGAATGTTCGGTGACCCACATTGGTTATGAGGTAACTGAACCTGGTGGAGGTTAAAGGTCATTTGGCATTGCAATAAATAAATAAAAAAAGAACATCTGTACAATCAGTATGCTGGTTGAGAAGGAATTGGACAGGTCTGCCATGTGAAGTGGAACCGTCCCCATAAAAATTTGTAAAAAAGTTAAACTTGTTTTGTGAGGAGATGAAAGATCATTTCCATGAATAGAGGTCATTACTACTTGTGAACTTGAAAAAGGTCATAGTTTGAGGGTCTTCGGAAAGGGAAACATTTTTACACTGGAGAAACTTTTTCAACTATGTAATTATGCACATAAAACATACGCTTAACCCTTTCTGGAAAGTGGAAGGGAGGTGGGAGATTAAATAGACTTATAGATGGAGGCCACACAAGGGAGGTGGACCCATGGGGGAATGTTGGTGACCAAATTAAAAACTTTAAGGGAACGAGCCACAAAAAATTTGATGCCAAAAGCATGCATGCATGTAAAAGTGCATACCTAAACAGTTGTGCGCTACTCATGTTTATGTGGTTAATATATATATGCATACAGTATATTACTTGTGTGAAGCATTTCTGTTTTAGTCAATATTTGTTAAAACTACTAAATTTCCATTTCTAGAAATGTGTTCCTCTACCCACCCTGTTCTGGAGAATCAGCGAGACCACAACATTCTACCAACCCCAACTGCCATTACTTTAGTCTGTAGCAATGAATGAAGGTACTTTGAGGAATCTGTGGTGACCAGATTCAATAAAAATATACTTTTATGATTAAAATGGGAAAGCATCATAGATGTCATGTTAAGCTTACCTTGCTGTGCTATCTCTGATTTGGTAGAGATATCTGCTAGATCCATACATTATAATGAGATCTGCATATCTTTTGGTTTCACAAAAAAGGAGCAGCAGCCCAGCTAATCCTCATGTGATATCATACATGTCTATCCCTTCTCCAAAGTCATGTTCTAGCTATCATATAGAAAAGGTCTTCTCGAGACATGACTTTTGCAAATTCCGTGCGGACTAGGTGAGGGGGCCAGACTTGTTGAGCAGCGGGCACAGACCTTATTTAGAATGAGCTCTTTCGTAGTACCCTGTGTCTCAAAATGGATGGCTGCCAAATATAACGGGTAACTAGGTGAATCCGTATGTGGTTAAATTTTAAAAGCTGTATATAGAGATGGACTTGCCATTGCACATCACATTTCTCGAGGAAGAACCTTAAAGGGACAGCCACCCCCCCTCCTTGTTGGTCTGGCCCTGCTGAAAACTACAGACCCTACGTACGTACACATTTGTCTGACGTATTGACATCACGAACTGACGTTCAATACCAATACACCGCCAGGAGCAAAACGGTTTTAACGGTGCATGCCTCATGACCATGTCACGACCGTTAAGTGCCGATTATCATGGTGAAGGTTTTCCTTTGTGTGTGTATTAAGCATTAAAGTCATTGTAACCTATTTAAAGCCTGAACACGTGAGGGATATTAAAAAAAAAAATAAACTTTGAAAAAAAGGCACTACCCATCGAGCTGTAACAATGTATTTTGCTCCATAGTGGTACTTCGTGCGCAGAGATACTAACATGTTCATCATAATTTAATCTACATCTGCAACGAAAGGCTGCCGTCACTTGTTGTCTCGTCAGTGCACCTTTAAGCATTTTGTGATGACGATAACTGGAGGTCACTTGGGGTGATAGTGTAGTGAAACTTGTGTAAGATTTCATCAACAGACTGCAGTACCATGTAAAAAAGACATCCTCACAAATATGATGAATATCGAGACTAAATCTTATTTATAATCAATTCTGATCCTAATTATGTGGATGCATGCTTTCCTGATTACTGTCAAAACCTTTCAACCTTTTAACCCATGCAATAGTTCTCCAAGTTTTGAAACTTTCAACCTCTTAACCTGTGCCGCAATCTTGTTTTCCAATTTTGGAATGTACTTAAACTTAATAACATCCGTCTCAGCAATCAATCATGCTGGTGTCCTGAGTGTACAAGTGGCAGTTGAATAGTTTGGAAGAGACACCTTTGGTCCATTCCAGGCTAGCATGCAACTTATGATCTTGCTTTCATTACTTTTCCCTTCGTTACTTCCCCCTTCTTGAATTCCTCCACCAGAAGGAAAAATTCGCCGATCTCTCCAGTTCAGAATCTGAAGTGGAGACAAAAGTTCTTTCCACCTTGGACAAGCAACAAGAGAAAGGGATCATCAAAAGACACTCTGTTCGACAGCAGGCCTATGGTATCAAGGAATCCGAACGGTAAGCTCTAGTTGATTTCGATGCTGTTGTACCTAACCAAACCAAATCATATTCCATCATGTTACTGAATGCTTATCTAATATTTAAAACCTGGTATTAAATTAGTATCCCCTTCCATTGCTGTTTGAGATGTAACTCCTGGTTTGGACAAAATACATTTCAATGTTTCTAGCAGATTTTCAAGACAGAGAGTGAGAGGTTTAGGGGAAGGGGCCCCCGCACCTCCCAAAACTTTTGGTAATTGAGATGCTAGATGATGCAAAATGGTTCCACTTGGAGATGTTTGCCTCATTTGTGGTGGTTCCAGCAGCCTGTCATCAACATTTCTTTCTGTCAGAGTTTTTGTAGGGCGCAGGATCTTTTTCTTTTTTCTTTTTCTTAGGTGGTGGTTACTATTTCAAGGGGTCACAAGTTTTGCTTGGGTGGGTTCCCCTACCTAAACCTGACACCCCTAGGGGAAGAACACTGTAGTTGCATGTGCTGAAAAATGTTCAGAGCAACATTTTTATGCATCACCCACTACAGAAAGTGTTTCATTTGTGTTCGAAGAAACAACCCTGATATCATTGGTCACTGTGCACTGTACGAGGATCTGGATCTATGGGTTTGGTCACGTCGGAAGAAACACGATTTAGAATATTTACCAGAAATGGATATATCCAGTCGCTTGTAATATTTATCTAAGCAACACCTTGTCATGTGTCGATATATGGTACATACCTGACTCAGCTGTCATATGTAGTCAGGCCTTATTAGCCTACAGCAGGACCATCTGATTGCTGTCATTGGCGACCGTTTGATATTCTTCCTGTGAGAGGAAACTTAGAGACGTTCCTTCTGGTAATTAGCTTCCATGTGGTGGGGGTTATATTTGTGAGCGCGATTTGAGTGTGAACGTACTAAAATACTTCTCCCTGGATCGTTCGTAACTTGTGGGTTAGTTCTAATATGACTGGAGTAAGGATGGAAGTCAGTTCTTCCCTTTGTCAAGAATACATCTTTTTTTTTGTTTTATTTTTTGGAATGAAAATTGCATTATATTTCTTAGGTTCACCTGTTGTAGTAATTGACAGCTGTACTTAAAAGATTTCTCAAAATTATCAATAGTCTGACTGGATCAAGTAGGATCTGTGACATAGCCAAAAATAAAGTGATCTTTACTTCTGTGATATTGGTGTAAAAAGCACATTCAAGAGAAGAAGATGTTACCTTGTGAGCAGAAGCATACATGTTGCATTATTCTGTCAGTCCAAAGTGATTAATTATAGTTCTTTTTAAGGAAATATATTGAAAGTTCTCACCTTTACATGTTCTTCATTTTGCAGTCCCCGGGAAATGTAATGATTGCAATTGATGTTTGTTTTTCAACATGAAATAGTTGAAGAAGTTCTCGCAATTTGACCGCAAAGCATATGCGATGTCTGAACTCCTATGCACACTCTGTAGTTGATGTGTTCATAGGCTTGTAGTGTGTGTGTGTGCACATCCATCCTTTCACTGCCAAATTTGTAACCTGTTTCCCATGCTCATAGCTATAACCCACCCTGACCTAGTCTGAACTGAGTAAATCTAAATATTTTTATATTGTTGGGGATAGGGGGTTGGGCAGGGATTAGCAACCTGTATGAGGACGTCATCTGCATAGCATGCCTCCAGAGCAGATTCC
>VJOZ01041598.1:906-18522 GCA_009801055.1 Stichopus horrens | reverse complement strand
TGAATGAAATTATTGGAAGAATATTTAAAAACTAAATTTGAAAAAAAATTATCCAAAGTTTTTAAAAGTTACCTTTGGCACTGAGATACTTGACCAGTATTACACATGAACATTTTAATGGCATGGAAAGTTTGTTGTCTGCAGTCAACAAACTCTGCATGATTTTGCATGTGAACCCCTTCTGAAACAAACCAAAAACAAAAAAAAGGGACTGTGATCTAGTCCAGCATATTACATCCTTCTGACTTCTCCAAGAGGCAGGTTCATCAAGTTTAATCAATGAAGCCTGCACCAGAGGCTACATGAGAGAGTTATGAACGACATATATCTGTAGCAGCGTAATGTTTCTTTTATCCTCAAAGTGTTGGCACCAAATAACGTTTTTTGAACGAATTCCCTTCGAAAAATGACCTTGCTGACTTTCCTTGTTTTTTTGTTGGGGTCATTAAGGGGTGTCCATGCCTCAATGAAACTCCCCGATATTGTGGACGTTGGTTGCTAAGCGACGATAGATCATCATACTGAGTCTTTTTTTTACGATAGATTCTCACTGCAATCCGTCATGAAAATCTAGAGGAGAGAGATTATGTTGAGATAGCTTTGAAAAAGTGTAAATGAGTGTGTATGTATGTAAGATGAAAATTGAATCTTTCTTTTGCATATCTAAATGCTGCCCTCTATTTATGCTTTATCTTCCTGCATGATGTTACTTGAAGTTTTGCTAACAAAAGATTAAACTTATGGATCAATTAAAAATAAAATAAATGAAAAATAAATATTGGATGATGAAAGGGTTAAGTTGTCTCATATTTTTTTTTTTCAATTTTTTCTTGATAGGTGTTGTATAATGCACATTTTATTTGTCTGGGAATTGTTGTCAATAATTTGTTAGCACTTGGCTACTGTAGGTCTTGTGTTGAGGAGTTTGCTTCAGTACACTGACCCTTCATGATCCCTGGGGCTTGATATGATTTTCTGGCACATGTTCTCAGCAATCATCCTGGTGAATTATAATTGGAATTTTTAATTTTTTGTAAATTTTGACGTTAATTGGTATCAATCAACATCCTTTTTGAGCTGTGTACTCTTTTCCCTACTCACTTTAACGCTCCCTCTCTGTCGCTTTTTCATGTTTGTTTTTACAATCTCAGAGTTTTCATAGTATTAGGTATGGGGATGTGAATTATTTTAAGTTCAAATACAAACCGTCATGAATTAATGGCATCCTCCTGTTCTATAATGTATATGCTAATTTGTTGTTCTTTTATACAAACCTTTACTTTGAAAAAAAAAAAACTTTTCACTGCACTGATGATGATTTCACATCTAAAAATAATCAGTGCCATTTGATATGTGACGTTAAAGTTAGCCCTCCCTTCCTTCCCTCTGGCTATTTCTGACCCTGGATTCAAAGTAAGGATTGAGTAGTTCCTGTTGAGGATGACAGCTGTGTGGTATTTATCTGGGGCTCTTCAAAGGCCATCATGAACCTGCAACAGGTAGAAATGTATCAATGCGCGAGAAATCCAAAATTCAATTGAGCTCGAAGGGCTCTCAGCCAGCTTCAGATGCCACACAGTGTAAATAATAAAGAAAAATGGACGCCAATCAACAAACTGGACAAATCAGACTTTTCGTCTCAGGAGAAGGGACCAAGAAAGATGATTCTGTGTGACAATGCGGGGGGAGGGGGGGACAATACGCAATAATGACACCGTCTGATTGGATCACCGCCATTGGTCAGCTTGTAGTGTACAGAGGAAAATTTTGTAATAAAAATAGATGTCAGTTTGTAGGAAATAGCATTCCCCAGTCCCTCTGTCCTTGTGAATTTCCAGCAAATAAAATTCTTTATTTTATTGAGCAGGTTTGGAAATTTTAACAAATCCACTGTACTTTCAAGGAGTGTTTGTGAGATTTTTGTCTTTACACAAATTTTGCAAAAATTTGTTTACCTTGTGGGGGTGGGGGAGAGTGGTGATCAAGGCTTTTCAAGACTTTTGGTCTGGACCCCCTGTTGGTCACACTACTGGATAAAATAAGTGCATTTCACATTTTGTGTTAGAAATTGTGATTAAGTGAGAGCAATGACATACTAGGCCCAGCAGGAACTGTCTATATGTGGTATGCCAGTGGCACTTCATCTATACCTCAATTTTTTTCTCTACTCAGGTAAAATATTCTTCCCAACACAGAGTTTGGTTTCATGGTGGGGTGGTTTTATCCATACCTCAACCCGTCTGTACCTACTGTTCTGCTCGCTGCTCCCACTGAGATCTTCAAAAATAGAACCTTGCACTTCACAAATTTACACTTGGCATTCTGTTATGCCCAATGATACCCATGCAGCACAAAGATGAATGCCATTCAAAATTTGTAGGAGTTTTGTCAAACATCGAACACTAGTTAACTTTCTCAGTCTGGACTGTGTATGCTTTGCTTTATTGATTGTTACATGTGACATTTTCTTTACATCTTGTTCAAGTACTGTTGAATTGGCCTTGTAAGCCTGTGTCAAATCTCACACTCAGTCACCAAATTCAATAGACATTAAATTGTACCCCCTATATGTGAAATGGAACACCCTTAGACTAACCCATTGCAGTCATCTGACACTCCTTCCACCTTTTAACGGTGCTCTGATTCATTTCCTTCTTATTTTATGTACTTTTTTTACTCCTTACTTGTCATTTCCATTCAACTTTCTCTGTCAATCTCTATCGATATCTCTCCCTCCTGATCCATTTGGAAGGAACTCCAGACTTTCCTTGGAGGTGGGGGGTATAATGAATATTCAGTTGTCTGACTATGCATGAGTAAATACAAACACTAAACACTCTCTATGGTGTAGACTGAAGTCAGCTTGGCAATACTTCTGCATGCTACAAATGCTCTACAGTGCTATATTTATGGCCACTAAGTAAGAGGTGGAAAAAAAAAAGAATTAAGAAGATTACTTACTGGAGTTTGATTTGGTTGATTAACCGTGGATAATTGGAGGCAGGGGAAGATTTCAACACAACAGTTGGTCTCAGTGCTCCAGTGCTAATAGCATGTAACTAGAAAGGCTGCTAAGATCGAGTGTGATTTATTGTGTGTAAAAGAGCAAAGGTCCCTCACAGCACTGTAATGCTTGATGTACAGGCAAGTTTTAAAATTTACAGAAAACTGTCAGAAAGCAGCAAGCTTGCCATTTGTATAGGAGTTCACTTCCTGGTTACCACCATTGGATGTGGTTGAAGGGTCAGCCGGCTTTATTTAGTCTTGAATCTTGTTTACAAGGAAAGACGCATAAGATATTTTACTGGGATTGTACTGGACATTTTGGTTATTGTAGCCACCAATGAGCCTACAAAATTGATTTTGGTGAGTATGTTATTCTGTACTAATTACTTAAGCCAAAATATTGGCTAAAGCTGTCATCCTTACACTTCAAAAAAAAAAAAAGCTTGACAAGTCTTTCACCACAACACCAGCTTGTTTAAGATAAAACACTCTTCAGGACTATAAATATATTTATATACCATCTTTGCAGCAACTTAAAATATCTTATCTGCCAGTCCATCGGTGATGGCTGTCATATATACGTACAATGTAAACAACGTACAGTATCAAGAATATGCCACTGATTTTATCTTCTTTCATTTTAAAAGAATTTTGTAGCAATGAACACTAAAGCTAGGACCAAAGTAGTGCTAGAGATGGTTTATGGATGTTGGACTCCCGTCACTATGATGTTAATTTTAATTACAAGAGAAAGTTCTATTATGTTGATGTAGTATATACGTGTATACTCACCAGCATGCTCTTGCAGTACAGTACCTGTATCCTTCAGACAACGAGAAGCTTGATATTGTACTTGTGATAGGCAGCTTTTGAGCAAACTGCAGCTGTACAGTACGGCTATGTTATGTCTTAGGACATATACTGAGGGGCACCAGAGCTATCAGTAAGGGCCCGTTGGCCGTGGCCGTCGGCACCATCGAACATTTTGATCCCTGATACAGTCTATGCATACACAGCCCGTGTTGGCAGGACAATGCAGCCATCGTCAATCTAAAACAAAAATCAGAATGCCTCAAAGCTCTGTACTGCATCTTTATTAGGATTGATGTATTCAAAACATGGAGTATTTTGATATACTGTAACCATAGAAGGTTTGTACAGTAGCTCTCCCAACGTACTGTAAATATCCTTGGTTTTTCTTGTACAGTCAGCAGAACCCGAGGTTTAAGGTTACTCTAGTGCATGTGATTTGCTAACATTTATACCAACCATAGGATATCCTTATTTTATTTTCCGTTTTGCTAGAGACCTACAATTTACAAGAATAATATAAAATAAATATTTAGTAGGTGAAACAAAAAATTGGTTTATTTAAAAGTTTGGTGGATGTACAATAAAATGCCATCTGCACACTTTTGAAGGAAACATTTCAGCAGATTTTTGTTTTACAGTAATGCATAAGTTTTTCCACCATCCACTGTGACCAATTTTTGGACGCCATTGTTCCGTTGTAATGGCATCGATGAAAATCAAACTGGAATTGATAGATACAATGCAATTTTGGTTTCTGAAGTGCAACATGTGATGTGGCTTATTTTAGTATGAAGATCATCTGATCACTGTAGCCTGCAAAGTAATCCTTAAAGCAGGAAGTTGCTGTTTGAAGAAAAATAAATAGCCTTGATTGGTACCATTACATCATGCATTCTCTTCCATTTGATACCAATCTGGAGAATAACATCTATGCCGTCTAGGAAGCCTTTTTTCAGGAGGAATTTCATCAGTTACAGTAAGTACAGTAGAATGAAAAAGTGATTTTGTTTTTTCAGCGAAAAAGTTAGCAGAACAGCTTTGACCCTGTAGTACATACATGTACGGCACATCTGTATTATTATACAGATGTGCCGTAAGTTTACGAATACCACCCTGAAAACCCAAGTGCTAATGCATTTCTTTTTGAAGTTAGGCTGTATTTGGATGAAAAGACCATGGTATGGTACTTTTTACAGGTTCTTACAACTGTACAAAGTACTGTACTGTACAGCCAGTTCTTTGATGTACGTTTGAAAATGAAGGAATGTGCACCAGTGCATTCTGCTTTAAGTACTGCAAGTCTTATGAATACATTTTAGTGCATTGTGAGTTCCAATAGATCAACAGTCACTGTATGATTAACAGGACCTTCACAAGTGGCTTCTGCACTCTACTGTAGGTTTGTTGTTTTAGATTCTGAAGGCTAGGACTGAATTGTGAACTTGAAGGTGTCAAGCACAATTACAGAGATGACTTCCAAGCCTCCAGTGTAAGAGGTGCGTTGTGTCGTTTTCGTTTTAGGTGTCAGTGTGGGGTGAACATATTTCATGGTACATGGTAGACTGGAATAAATTAGTACACCTGATGTAGGTAATGTAATAAGAAGGGTGCTGGGAATCATGGCACTGTGTTTTGCCCCTATTCCCACCACTTTAATCTTTACCTTCTTCACAGTATACAGGTCACTCATTTGCATACAGTGCCAGCTTCGTGAAACATATCGAGTTTTCTGAAGTACCGTAAGCTCTCGAAAATGCCCCACTTACAAGTAAACAAGGTTATATCTGTTCCTTGTATTTGTACATTGGCAGAACAGTTTGACCGTCCTGTGTTACAAACCACGATCCAATACCAGAACAAGTAGTCTTTGCCATGCCTACAGTGCTTATCTCACTGTACAGTAGGTGCATGCTTTATCAGGCTTACTGTAGGTCTTTCACTGCTACTATATGTGTCCATGATTCATGAACACTGCAGGTTCCAACTGATTGGTTTCACTGCTTAACTTACACTTCAAGCATAAAAATTATTTGTCAGAGGGTTTTGAAACTTTGTGCATGATTCATCAGTTTAACTTTCGTGGTTCATCTAAGCTGAATATCTCAACGAACTTGTACTTCTTTTCAAAAGCTGTGAACCACGTCCACCTGTAGTTTGGCATAAGTAGACTTGAGATAATTTGACTTCATAAAGTAAGTTATTATTTGCCTACCAGGGTATTGTATCTGAAGTGAGCTCTTGTAGGTCGTCAAACCCACTCAGTTGGAATCTTAAGGTCAAATAAAACTAATTACGAAAAGAATGTGGATTGGCTGATAGCTGCACTGTTCCCTTGATGTTATCTACAACCTTGTTGAGATGTATGGACCCCTTCAGGGTCTGACAAACACCAAAACACTCCATAGCCTGCAGCCACTGGAGCTCTATTTGTTTGTCTGTTCTTGTTCAACGAATTTTATCGTTCTTCACCGGGAAATCAGACTGTGTGTATCTGACCTGAAATGGGTGCAAAATTTCCATCCCACCAACCAGCGGAAAAAGATATCAAACCGTGTTTTTTTCAAAGATTGCATGGGAATACAAATTAAATTGAAATGCGATCATTATATGGTTCTCGAGACATAGCAATGTACAGTATAATGATGTATAAAACAATTAAAGAGTCATGTTGAAAGTCGAAAAACAAGTTGAAAAACACACCATTTTCAGGCTAAAGTACATAACCATGGCACTTTACAAAAACAGAAGAATAGAAAAAGTAGGAAATACATTGGAACATGCATAACAAAGAATTAGAGCAAGATGCAGTATGCATACAGTAAGTTTTCAAAAATAACAAATGACCCTGATTGACGTTGAACTAACATCGAAAGGAATATTGTTCCAAAGTCTTGGTCTTGGAGCAGCCACAACAAATGACAGCTATCTCCCAATTACTTTTAGATTCTGAAGAAATCCCTGTCATAATTCTCACCAGTGTTTGCATTGCATTGGGCACCCAACTGACAATGTCAGGACCCTGGCATTTCCAAACTAATTGTTACCAGGTTCAAAATTTTCCCCAGCGTTTTATTTTACGTGTGACAAAAAAAGAAAATAAATTAAAGGGTTACTCTTTTTCTAACTTGAGACACTTCATTATCATGCACGTACGTATGCATGCACATGTATTGGGGTTTATAAATACTGTATTGACTTGCAGATGTTGTATCACGACTTCACAAGGACTCGTAGCCTGGAGTTAGTTGTATTTTCTGGTACCTGTGTGCCTAAATCACTATGGACTCCCGGTACGGTATCTCATCTCAATGTACAAATGGCAGTGTATGGTAGATCCATTCTTTACAGCAAAAGTGCCTGATAATCTTTTTATCGGATCAAAAATTGCAAAAATGAACTTCTTCTTTACACTGTTACTTACTGACTGATCATTTTGATTGATAAATTGATTGATTGATCAATTGATTGTTGTTATGGAAACCTTTATTGCTTTCATCATCTCTGAATGCAGGAGATTTTGACAGTCATCAGTCGCATCCTGTCACTATCGAGTATGTGCACGCTTTTTAATCATGACAGCCATGTACAGTACAGTATACAAAATACAAAAGTGTGCTTGTTGCTCTGTAGAAAGCTGTACCAGCTAATTTGACTCTGTCCAGGTATCAAATTAAAGATGTTATTGATGCCAGCTGACATTTTAAATCCTATCTTGTTACTTTCAAGTACCCTTCTTTTTAGTGTCAAATTATGCCTTGTTTATTAATTTCAGTCCAGGAAGTAACAAACTTCAGAAGAAAGAAGATTTTTTGTTGTTGTCATTTCTGTATGCTACAGTAAGTTTTCCTTCACAGTTCGTGATTCAAGTATTCTGCAAGCTGTCTTAAAATATTTGATTCATCCTTATGGTGTTCCCAGGAGTCAAACATGCAATGACAGTTTTCACAGGAAGTGAGAGGCAACCATTTCTCCTGCTGCCTGTCTGCCTGCATGGACAGAGATTTTACTGATAAGGAAAGATCTCAAGGTCCACAAATTTCAGTCACAATCATGATTCATGACAGGTCACAGTCAAATTATGGGTCACAAACACAACCATCCCTCTGTTCATAGAAAACCATACAAAGAAATATGTCACATAGGTACTACTCTCATCTTGATTGATGATTGCAACACTTCACACAGTTTTTTATGCAGGGTATTAATGTAGTTAGACAGAATAATGTTATTTGTTTTGAAAAAGTTTGGTGCTAGTGGTGGCAAGAGAAATAAACCCAGCCATTTTTTTGTTGGACTCTGACAACAGTATGCATAGTAGTGGCTGTCTCTTTGCGGCGGTCAGCTCATGTGAGTAATATGGCAAAGGCTGATCATCACTGACCAATGTACAGTAGCTTCAGCCCTGGTTGTTAGTATCGCTGAACAGTCATTACTGTACGTCCTTCATCTTCCGTAGCAGAGGTAGATACAGTATCAACACTTAGAGTTGTTCTCGAGTTTGTTTCTAGCTATCAGTCCTAGGCTATCAGTGTCAGTGCGCTGCACAGTGTATCCAATTACTCCCATTTTGTAAGAATAAAATAAGACTTATATAAATGCACCAAATCCACCATAATGGTCGTAGTGCTTTACAAAAGCGAGAAGAACAGAAAAAGCAAAAAGTAGGAAGTAAGGAACATGCTCAACAAAGAATTAGAGCTAAGATGCAATGTCCATGTAAGGAAAGTTTTCAATCTTTTTAGTAGTACAGTATTACTTCACAATATACAGCATGGTCGTACTAGATTATCCTCCTTTAATTGTGATATGATTTTATGCAGCCGCACCTTATTAATTATCCGCCATCGACAAACTTTTACTCAATACAGCATATGGTTAAGGTATAACTCAGTCATATTAAAAATTATTCAATATCTGTAGTTATACTGTGTGCCAGTGCATCGTACTGTATTGACACAGCCGGCTAGTTTACGTTCAGTCAATTTCAGTTGTAGGTATTTCTTGTCATAGAGGATTTTAATAGCCCTGCACAGACATGAGTGTCTGTTTTGTGTGTGTCTGTGTGTGTGTTTATTAGCATATGGGTGTGTTTGGTTTACAGGTACAATATTTAAAAAAAAGTTCAATTAACCCACAGCTGTATGTTTCTGTTCAAAATGAATCATTGCCATATTTATGCTTCACTGCACAGGGACCGGGGTATTAGCCATACAGAAGTCCTACTGTAGCATTGTAACTCATGGCTGAAACTGTGTAGGTGATGGCCTTTCTGCAGGAGGCATTGTTGATTCTCTTTACTTCACATCCCACTTACCTGTCTCCTGCAACTACTGCACTCTAATCTACCCACTCCATCTCATTCATACTAATGCATGCTGTCTGGAGCATTGTGATGTGGTCACACCTCTAGTATAGTAGAGTGTGTGTCAGATCTGAGGCTACTGTGCATGATATGAAATGAACTGGTGTATAATGGCCTCATGAACAAAAGGGACCGAAGTACTTGGTCTGCCCACTCCCATCACCCTTTGATGTCAGAACTATTTAAAAATCAAAATCTTAGAAGATCAGGGTCCCTATTTCAGTCTGTTGCTCCCTGCTTAACAACCTCCTAAAATATTTAACAGTAAAACTGTTCCTTATCTTTAATACCCGCTCCCTCTTTCTCCAAGATTCTGTGGAATCCACTGATATTGTAAACGTGGAGTGGCCTCTCTGTCAGACTTTTAATCATCAAAATAGCTGATCACGTTCCCTTTCTGTCTGTGGCTTTCTACAGTATGAATCCAATTCCTGCAGCCATATTGCAGTGTCTCTGTAAATCTTATTGTTACAAGCACCATGTAGAGTATATACAGCCTTGGATTTAGAAACACACTTCATGTTAAAGGTCTGTCTGACTTTACTGTAGCTTCACTATTTATAGGCTGGCATTCAAACTGTCTCTTTGCAATTTGATATTAAGCTGCATATCACCAACCATCCCTTGTATGTAAAATGAAGTTGACAGAATAAATCTCGCTGTTTGCACATCCGCGTAGACCAGCCCAGCTGGTTGCTTAACTGCAAACGATGATTAAGAGTATACATTTTGTTTATATGGATCCTATGCAAGAATGCAAATATGTATAAGTAATGGAATGTTAAGATTACAGTATTATGTTCTGTTTCATTTTCTCGGGTTTTACGGTTCAAATACTGGTACTGGGATTGTGATTAGTGCAGGTACAGTACACAGGTGTGTCAGCTTCTGGACCCATGTTGTTCCACGATAGTTCTGCTGTGCAGTGCAGGGTATACAGTATATGTAAATCAAACAGAAGTGGGTTGTAAATTAAGGTTTATGTTATCATCTGCAGTCGATTTTTTCTCTTCATCTGCTGCCTTCTAATATACAGTACTTTCACCATTTGAAAAGCTATTTTTTTGGAACAATTTTGTGATTTTGGAACTTCTGTTTTTGTTTAATTAAATCTGAAGTAATTTGGTTGTTCAGTATGGGACAACATGTGTGCAATGAATGTGGCCTGTCTGTCTGTACATTTGTGTTATTTATCTGTCTGTCTGTCTGTTCATTGTACCTCCTGAAGGGAAGCTTAGTACTGTAAGCTGAGCTTGTATTTGGAATGTTACAGTACAGTATGTGTAGACCTACCCAACAAAAAGTCCTTGGGTTTTGTGGAAGGTCATGTGAATAGTGGGGATTAAATCATGAATGCAAGCACAGTAGCTCTCAGAAAACAAACTGGCACCAACTTGGTGAAGTTTCTAAATATAATACATCAAGTTAGGAGGGAAGGCCAACCATGTCTCAAATACTATATGAAGATGCGTAAGTTCCCTTTCAGAACCAACATTCATTGTTATGGGTCAATGGTGTCAGTTTTCTGGAAATCATGTAACACTTCTCCCAGCTGCCTTCAAGCAATATCACAACACCTGTGCAGTATGCATTCTAATTTTAAATTGATTTGTTTACGCTTTTCTGTTAAGATACAAGACCCAACCAGCCGTTTATCCATCCGCCACTGAAACCCCTCCAAGTTTGGCAGAGAAGAGAAAGAAGCTTCTATTCCCGTCGAGATCCTTTGACTTGGACAGGAGGAGGACGCAACCAGTCACCCCCGATGAAATGGCCGAAGTTAAACATATCGGCCAATCTTCTATTCACAAAACGTCTTCCATCGCAGACAGGTACAGTATAATTACAAAATAATGTCCTCTTGATTCTTGAAACAAAATGGTGGCGAAAAAAAAGTTAGTAAATATTTTGAAATGGCCATTCCTTTTGATTCCTTTTGATGTGGGAAAGTAAAATGAAATGTGAACCAGTAATTGATTTTAATGTTTTCTCTGGTGGAGTTCTAGTATGCTGGCTGCACTGATCCTTGCCCAACAGCAGAAAGTCTTTACGGGCGAGCCTAAAATTCAGTGAAATTTGAAAGAAAAATGTTGTAAAATCCATGGAAATCTGTATCATTCCAGTACCGCATTGAATCAACCCAGATTTGTACCTGGTCATTTGATGCAAAAATTAGGGCATTCATCCAAAGTCTCAAACCATCACTATTTTTGAGGGCAAAACTCTGAGAGGTACCCCCTCCCTTTATGTCCTTTCCCCGAGGATGGTGCTCACCCTATGGTGTGCAGGTGTACGTACACTGTCAAAGCACTACAGCCACCACTTAGAATTTGCTGGATAAAATCCTTGTTGGTTGTAGGTACTGCATGTCCTTCCCTAATGTCGAACCAATGTGGTTGAATGATATGGAGGCTTCGCAAGCATGCAGTAGCCTCTCTCGGCTGCATTGCGCTTTGTCTGATCAGCTACGGTACCCCAGTTTTCCGTTCCCTGTACGTACGCGTCATTAACGGCCTGTTTTTGTCTATTGGTAGATTGTCATCCCTGAGGCAGAGAGGAGAAAATGATTGGAAGAACCGTGTAGAAAAAGACAACGATCTTCCGGGCTCTCCGAAGAAATCAGACGTAAGTCGGCTGGCCAGCAGGTCTCATTCTCAAAGTTCTCTCATTCTTTTTCCTTCAATTTCTACAAAGTCGCTCCATGAAAGTTTTTGTCTTCAGCTTAAGATTATGAAGCACAGGTCGTTTTAGAGTATTACATAAAGTAGAATGTTGTCAGGAAGTATTACATAGGATGAAGTCATAAATTTATTTTTGAGTTTTCTCATTTTGCAAAGCAAACCACTTTGATGACATTCTGAGCTTTCTGTATTATACAAGAAAACAATGTCTGCTACAGACGTTCATTAATTTACATAGCAATGCAGCTAATTTGCATAGGACGATGCAATGTGATATGGGATAAATTTTTCCTCGATTTTTGCCTATCCTATTCATGTATTTTAAACATTTAGAAAATTGCTATATGAATTGTTATCCGCCTGTGGTTATGAACTGAAATTATTACGAGAATCTGCATTCACAGCCCGAATCTGATCCCGAAAAGACCGCCTTCACCCCGTCGTCGATTTCCCAGCGACTGAAGGCGTTGGAATTGCAGGGAGACACGTGGAAAAAGAGAGTGGAAGACAAAGATGTGGCCCAGTTCACAGTTGAGGGTAAAAGGAAAGGAGCGGGGAAAGAACTCGAAGCTCCGGTGTCTCCTTCTCCGTTCAGAAGGATCGGAAGTGGAAGAAAACCAGCCAATAAAGAGTTCAGAGGTATTTCAATTATGTTTCTTGTGTTATGTTGTTTCCCATGTTGTTTCCCATGGTTTAAAGTTGGACACCAACCCAATCCCATTTTGTAAAAGTAAATGTTGGGATCATAAGATTTCCATGCCTAGTATATAAAAGTTTCATGAAGAGCTGGTGGCCAGATGTCTTTGGATGTAGATCTTTTATATAAAAGGGAGGGGGGCACAATGTTGTGTTTTCTTACTTGTATCATGTTTCTTCTAACTTTCCACAACTTTTTTTTAGAATCTTATCATACCTGTTGATTTATGTGTTCTCTTCCATATTTTTTCTTTTTTCCCACGCAGTGAGTTTGATTGAGGACAGCGAAAGTGAATCTAGCAACAGCAGCAATAAGAAAGCAGCAGGTGATTTATCATATCCTTTTGTTGTAGTAGCATCTCTGACTTTTCAGCTATGGTGTGGCATTGCCCACCTTCCTGATGCATACTTTGCTTCCCACAGGCAGGTGCACACAGACATACTCCCTGCGAGTTTGACAGAATATAAGTTTTCTGACATTTTTTTTTCCCCTGGAAGACCAATCAATTAGCATTACCTGCTCTACAAAGGAACAAAATATTTCAGCAGATTTGCTGTCTAAAATGCTGTGCATGGGCACTGTAAAAGCAGTACTGTATCCCCCCAAAAATGTATCGCTTTGTGGTTACAGCATTTACGCTAACAATCCCCCCTCTGACGAAGGCTCAAGCCGATCACATTGCATTAAGTGAAGTTGTGAATTCATGAGAAAATTAATGCAAAAAAAATGGACATTCATACCAACTCTTTGCAACATAATCTAGTCAAGTCTTTTATTTTGTCACAAAAAAGTGTTTGTGAAACATTAGCCGATATCATTAGCATATCTGAATATCCTAACATGGAAATTGTAAAATCAACAAAAGAATGTGCAATCCCAATGAATGCAAAATGCCCCTGCTATTCAAAAAAATTTCATGCCTGAGGGGCATTTATCAGAACAAATATGGTAGATACCCAGGGTAATATATTGACAGAGTTATTTCTTAACTGACTGGACTGAACCGATTTTGTGTTGGTGCCGGAATGTTAATGGTACTTACCTGTTAAAGTTTTGTCAGTTGTTGCCCTTTCTCAGCAAAAGATTCCATTATTCAACGTGGAGTTCAGAAATAGTTGCTAAATGGTGAGAGATAAAAATCCGAGAACAATTATGATCTCCTATGTAGTTGTTTATGCTGGCTGCATTCAGAACCTGGACTGTTCAACATTTTGACAATGGCACATTTTCATTGTGCAACATTCTGACAATGCAACATTTCTGAAAGTGCAACATTAATCAGTACAGCTTTCATGCATACACCCTTGTTCAGTGATGCTGAAGATTAGAATATCTAGACATTGCTAGTTTTGTTGTCATAGTCTTGTGTTGCCAATTTGGTTTTCCTCTGGCTTCCTCGTATTTCACTTCTCCTGTGGTGACAGGTTTTTGGCAATGGCCATTCTTGTATATGTATGAAGAACGCATTCGTTTAAGAGTTTGGAATATATCAGTAATAGCTCTTTTGATGGTCTCATGTTACTTTCATACAGCTTTATCAATGTCAGACACTACCTCAGTTACCACGACAACCGATACAGAAGACTCTGAGCCAGACTTTCAGATAATTCGCAGGAGTGTCCAAATCCCACAAGCAGACAATGAAACCTTTTCAAAGTTTTATGCTAGCAGTTCTACTGCTGTTCTTAACGAAGATCAACTAAGTGCAATATCAGAACAGAAGCAGGGAACTACCATCGAACTTTCAGTCTCGGACTTTGATGCATTGACCGAAGATGCTTCAAAGAGGTAACCATGAGTTGATATTTATCTTCTGGTTATCATCGGTGATGAAGCAGACGAAAAAGTAGAGACAATTAATTGGCGTAGATGTCAATCATCAAAAGTAATGAACGTGTGGAGTTGACGAGTTTTAACGAACTGCTCCCACTAAAGTTAACCAACAGTTAAAACTGTAAACGAAGAAAACAAAACACGAATAGCATCAGGCTTTATTCATGTTACCATATATCAATGTTGATAAGATGTGGACAACAGACACCTCATTTTTGGTCCTAGAAGATCCCAAACTCTATTTTTCATTTTTGTGTTGTTCATTTTTGATAGGGAGGTGCTTCTTAACTTTGAATACTATGAAAAGTGAAATCAAGAGGAGTAACTAATTAATCTCTCATGAATTTAGTATATTTAAATATTTTCCCCTTGATGGGCCTTTTTACAGTAAGTTTTATGCGTTTTAACGTTCTCGTAATCACCATGTATGATTGTGGAAAGAATGAGCTGGACGTTTCAAAATGAAGAATGCCACCAACTGCTCTTGCACAGCAGAGTGGACTCGACTGCCCCAGCATCGTGAAAAGTTTATTCATGTATTGCCATGCCAGTGATCGTCACAATGCAATATCTGGCCTAACCCTTAACTGTTGTTTTCTCTATCATAAAAGCAATAGGCTCGCAGGGTTAAATCGCAACGACCACCGTCGCTCACTGAGGCCCCAGAGAAGAGTCCGGCCGTCCAACAACCCTCTGAGAGCTCTCAAAACGAGAAGCAACATCCTGTCGGAGTACACCGAGGAGAAGATGGTTCTGGCGGAAGTAGAAGTCAAGCCTCAGAAGAAGAAAGACTGTAAGTTCAAATGCACGGTGAATGGAATGGTTTACGAGACTGCAAGGTTACACCTCACGTTTCTAAGACTGTTGTAGTGTTAGTACTACATGTTACCACCTTTTGCATGTGATCATACGCTGTGTTGATACCTCTGCATGAAGTTTATGTCATTCTAACTTTATCCTAGATCAAAATTTATGTATTGCTGTACTGATAAGGATCAATTTGTGTGACCCTATCATTAATAATACCATTTTATGTGTAGGATTGATAAGGATCACCTTGCTTGACCATATCATCAATAGACAATGTTATGTGCAGTATTGATGACTAACGAGTTCTCAGATGCTTTCATCACGTTTTGGTAGATGTTGAAGCAGCATCATGCATTGTAAAAATTTGTAGAAAATTCAAATATTAACACTTATTTTTCTCTCTACTGGGGTGCTCTCTAACCAAAAATTGTCTTTGGCAGATCATTTTTTTACCACAAATCTGTTAAACAGATATTCTTCTACTCGATTTGGAGAAAGAA
Organism: Stichopus horrens; assembly: GCA_009801055.1. Lineage (NCBI taxonomy): Eukaryota > Metazoa > Echinodermata > Holothuroidea > Aspidochirotida > Stichopodidae > Stichopus > Stichopus horrens. The sequence continues at coordinate 2,820 of VJOZ01041598.1, read as the reverse complement.
AGAGCAAAAAGTTACGTAAGATGTATTTTTCAATCCCCTGTGCTCCTTTAACAGTCCCCCCCCAATACTCCAAATTATACAATGTCAAGAAAAGCAAACAATTATTTACACTTTTGTCACGTGACAGATAAAAGATGCAACTTGCTTCCTAGCTCTGGCTGTAGTTCCTTGCAGATGTTCAAATTAATTAGAAAAAAGTTTTTGGCTCTCACTTCAGATGGCAACAAATCCCTGGCAGCACTGACCTCAAAGGCTGCCCTCGTTGAAGAGAGAGGAAAACTCCACAGCGTGAAGGACGTCCGACAAATGGACGGAAAACTGTCACAACTACTCCCCTACAAGGATCCAATGTTAATACAAGTTAAAGGTATGGGGCATGCATGGACAGTGATATAAATTTTAAGGTATGGCAGACGGGACATGTAACCTGTGAATCACTTGAAGGTGGTGCTACTGAGCGCTGCTTACTTGAAATGAGACCATTGTCCTGCATATACTGAAAAAAAAAATGACTTTGACTGTATCATTGAACATTTTGCAATAGTGAAGTAATAGCAAGTGTCATTTCTACTTTACATAATTGTGCCATAGTTTGCTTAAAATTTAATGAAACTGACTTGCATAATTTTGGAGCTGTTTTTATGGTAAAAGTTTATCTACAAACAAAACTAGTTCTCAGATGTTGAGGGAGGGGTGTGACTTCAATGCTTGCCACAATCGGGCACCATTTCCAAGAATAGCGGAATGAAAAATAAACATTTTGCTTGGAAATTTCTTCCCCCTTTTTTTACTGATGAGCGCCTCATCGTGATTTGTGTCACTAATGTATTTATCGTGTGACTGTTATGATTTCAGGTCGGAGGATGATTCAGGTCAGACTTGTCGAGCCCAAAGTGTCTTCCCTCAACAGCGGTGACTGCTTCATTTGCGTCACAGCTACCAACGTCTTTCTGTGGATGGGACAGTATGCCAATGTCATCGAAAAGTCAAAGGTACGCAGTCACATAGAATCTGAAAGCTTTGCTTTGAAGAATCTGGTGCATTGCGACATTGTTTCACGAGTTCATCTACCTTCTTTCCCTGTATGATAGTAGAGAGGAGATTCAGGGAAATTCCTTTCCTGTGTTTATCACTGGTTTTTAATGTCCATCTGGTCTACCCCAGCCTGGCTGTCAGGGCTTGGAACATATTTTTAGCAAGTTTCCCTCTAATGCAAGTTTGCTTTTAATGTTACTTTCAGTGATATGTAGTTTTCTCTTAATGTCACTTTTAATTTCATCCTGTTCAAATTTTTTGACTTTTTAATATAAAAGTACTGTCTAGATAACTTTTGGTGGTATTCATTCTGTTTGTTCTAAAGTGCAGGTTTCTGTATTTTGCATGTGTTTTTCTTTTTCTCACAGGCTTCAGAAGTAGCACAGCATATACAAAGTAAGAAAGATTTAGGCTGCAAAGCGGCTGCTGTAGTCGTAATCGAAGAAGCCCAGCTGAAGAGCAACGGCTTTCAGAGGCACTGGAAGAAGATGGTGGATGCCCTCGGAGGGACCGATGAAGATGTCTATGGGGGTAAGATTACATAATGTAATTAACCTCTAAACTTGGATTTGAACTGTGTCAAAGGTTAAATTATCTTATTATGTTCCTAGTCAGTTGTCACGGTGACCTCATCTCTTAACCAGGAGATGCAGACAACGTGTCAAAGCGTTTTGTTATTCTATAGTCTAGAGTTACATATGGGCATATGGCCTTACACATAGCTTACGTCATATAAAAAATATTGGGTGACATGCAGTGAGTGTAAATCTCTGTGTTTCTTTGCAGGAAATAACACTTATATACAGTGAAGTTGGCATGTATGTGTGGGCCCAGTGTCTCTCTGTTCGTGTGCGTACTTGACATCCTGACTTGTAAATA
>VJOZ01041578.1:1225-13840 GCA_009801055.1 Stichopus horrens | reverse complement strand
CTGCCGTGCTTTTGGCTCATTTTTGTGCTTGTATTGTCAGATACAAAGACTGACTTTTGTATGACAAGGTGAACATTGCTTCACATTTGTCATGTTGCTATCTGATTTCCATAATCATTAACTTCATTGTTTTCGTAGCAGACGTTCAAACATTTCTCTCTCTCTCTTGGTTTTGTTTCACAGGGATAGGTCGCTTTATTTATTTGTGCAAGCTCTTACCAAAGACAAAGTGGATTGTAAGTTGATAGCTTTATCCCATCAAATTTTTATGGAAAGATACTTCAAATCACCAGCACTCTTTGTTGTGATAGGGATACTAATGAAAAAGTAATGTCACCAAAAATAGCAAAACATAGATGTATTCATGGTAGATGTTTACATCACACTTTCACACTTAAACTTTTTCAAGAAATTATGTTTTTTCCTGCTCTGTGGGACAAGTTTTTGATAAATTTGTTTGTTTTGAAGGAAAAAACATCTTTCCTAATCTTTCAGGATGTAAAAGTGCAGTTCAAGAATTATCACAAGGTCACTTATTGTAGGTTACTGCTGTATGCACCAGGTCCATACTATGCAATGGATGCAATAGCATGTTACAGTAACATATGCCCTAGTGAAAGTATTTTGTCTTGGGCACATGTTGTGAAGATGAGAGCAGTAAAGAACGCAGGGACCTCAGCTGACACGATTAGCGTTTTCCCTGTGAACTTTGGCTTAGTGAGCCTAATTGATTTAATCGGCACGATGTCAAATTGTTTACGTGCTTGTTTGATGGTTTGGGCACTTCGATGCGACGGTTTTTAGACAAATGCGGCATCGGTTGCAGACTTGCTGACAGAAATTTTAGGTGGCAGGTGATGTAGGGAGTTCTACAGGTGATTTATTTGAAATTAGTGAGAGTCATTTCCCTGTCAGGGAAAATTCATCTTGTTGGTAATTGGTCATATTGATGTTTCCATTTGCTTTGTATTTTAAATTTTCAGAGATTTCATTTCACTATTTTGTACATCGTCAATGAATTGTTGCATGTTATTGTCATTTAGGTGTCTACGTAGCAGTTGTGCATGTTTTCTGTCATCTCTCTGAGACTTCAGCAAAATGGTACAAGAGATAATAAAATATAAATGTGTGGGTCAGTTGTAGAAATTTACGGTGAAAATGTTAAAATATATAAAATTTTGCTTGATTTGGTGTCTACTTGTGTTTAACCTTTGCTCTAGAGAAGGTACGTGGTACTGTGTAGTAAGTTCATGTCATTGCTATAGCAGCATTTCTCAAGGTCAGTAGAACGATCTTAAAAATGAAAAGAAATTCCCCTTGCATATTTCTACAGAAATGTTGCAACCATGCAATTTTATGTTTATTTACTTCCTCCTCTGACCAATTATTCTGATTTCCTCTCTGTAGTCCAAAACCTGAATCGAAAGCCCCTGTAATGGGTAAATATATAAAATCGCCAGCAAAGCTGTTTAAAGGGATGGTGGGGGAGGGGGAGTATGTGATAATATGGCAGTTTCGATTTGGGTACTTAACATCCGATTCATGTCTCCTCTATTTCAAGCTCTTCAGTAGAGCTGTTAGACTGCTGGGCTGGACAATACCTGTATCCTTCCCTGCCTCTGGAAAAGTGAATAAAGACTCACTCTTGTCCATGAGGGTGGGGGATGACATTAAATGGTGGTCCTGGGGTCAGGTGTGTGAGCTGGTTTGAGTTTACACGAGGACTGACAGGTTCATCCCTGACCTGTTAAACCCTGAACACCTGTCAAAAAAAGTAGGGATCCACTCACAGTCAAGATTGTACTGTATGGTGTCCTTGATGAACCAAGAGGACATCCTGATATTGAAACTATTAAAAGTAAGGAAACTCCTCCAATAATAGCATTGCATTTTACTTTGGCTTAAGCATAATGTGGTGAGTAATAGGTCACATGCATGTATTGTATTAGCTTTGAGGTCGTGTTCACCCAATCAGGGAATGTTTAATTATTTGAGAGAACATTGGAGAAAAGTTTGACAATAGTTGTTAATACAGGCGGGCATGTTGTGATTTTTAAGTGCAAGGAATACCGAGTGCCATTGTATGAATTTGAAATGGACGTTTACAGTAGTTCCCTGTCTGACATTCTCACTTGTCCAGTGCAAGGAAACTTTTCAAATATAATTCATCAGGCAGACTCGTGAAAAGAACCAAAACACTGCAGCAAGGTCTGTTGATGAAATGTCTAAGTCACTTTGTACTTTTTAACTGATAGCTCGTTGATTTTGAGTGCGTTTTATTTGATGTGAGTTAATATGAACAAACAAAATTTTTTTTACGAATAATAATATCTTGCCTTATGTACACAGCCATCATGGCGTTGATGACACTTATGAATTGGTCGAAATGTCAGTTGAATTTCCCTTTAGATGTTGGGAAGTGACCAAGGTGTTGAATAAATTCGAGAGAAGACAAGTCTTTCTCTGCCCATCTGTCACTGTAACTTTGATATAAATTTTTGATTTTACCTAACTTTAAGGTACACAAAATATTTTACTTTAAGTGTGATCTGCTAACAGATTTATCACCAGTTGACTAGCAGAAGAGGTTGTCATTATTTTGCCTGTGGATTTTAGGTCTTTAGTTTTGTTCAACCAGTGGTCTGTTAATCATTCATGATGCTTATAGTCAACACCTGCTTTATTTAGTCACAATGGACCAGGATAGCAATAGGTGGAAAGCATACGGATGGAACAAAACAGGTTTTGATGAATATGAATTTACGTCTTCTTTTATCTCAAAATGTGTGGGTAAGTCCTTGAGTGGGTGAAGACACCTCATGTCGATAAATAAATGTTCATTGTCGGAGTTTCCTTTTGTGGAAATCATGTATGAATGTGTCATACGTTCACTAGTGAAGAAGATCTAAATTTGAAAGTTTTAAGGATCGAGAAGCCCAAATGGGCTTATCAAGGACCCTGTACCATGTTTGTCATGGATGAAACTGGCGAGATTCACCCTCACTTTTCGATATGTGTTCACAGGTTAATGAAATGGGTAAACCAATCAATGCAAACCTACACAAACTCAAATGTGTTCCCAGGACCACTGTTTAATGTCCCCATCTGGGAGATGAGAGTGTATCCCTAAGTTTGTAGCCCCCTTGCCAAAGGCTAGGTGAAGTGGAGGTCTTTACCAGCGTAGCATCCTATCAATCGATATGTCGGTGATACACCTTGTTCAATCAGGAGATGTCAAATGAGGACGATGAGTCTTTTGAAATGTGTAAGACATGTTCTTGATTATTCTGTACTTTTACGTCCATACCAGCTATCTGTAGGATTCCTATTTGCTTCTTCAAAAATTTGCTGTGAAGTTCATTTTCAAAATTTTCCAGGAGTTGCTTAAATTAAGATGGGCAGTCAACTACTATGTATTCAGTGTAGAACATGTTTGGCAGGTAGTGAAGGAATGAAGGAGAATAAGAATGGTTGAGATGTGCCTTAGACAATCATTATTTTGTTGGCAGTACTTGGTCACAATAAATCAGAGATTGGTCACAAGAGATAAGAGATGGGAAGGAGAATGAGAAACAAGGAATGACAACATTAACTCAGTACAATGAGAACACTATGTGAAGGAGTAAAATGTTGTTGAGACATTCTTGTGCCAGAAGTATCATGAAAATGTAAATACAGTGAAGTTAACAATCTGCAAACTTGTCAAAAGTTACACAAAGAATTCCAGGATCTCAAGTGAACATGCTTTCAAAAGCAATGTTTTTTAATTTGTGCATGGATTTTAGGAAGCCATGTGGAATCTGTGATCTAGCACCTTAAATAACATTGGGTGGTAGGTCCTCCTCGGTTAATCATTCCATTACCAGTGGTCAGCACCATGTCAAGAGAAGAAGTGACGATCATTTAGTAAGATACATACAGTGATCCTCCTAGTTTGGTTGACCATTATGTAACAAATGATTAGCACAATGTTAGGAGAATTGTTGATGACCTATGCACCACTACCCATTCTGTGATGCTCCCAGCTTCCTTCATCATGCCTTTACCAATGGTCAGCACCATGTTAGGAGAATTGCTAAAGATTCATGTAAAACTCTCCATTTGATGATCCTTCCAGTTTTGCTTCACCAGACCATTGCCAGTGGTCCGTACCATGTTAGGAGAAAAGCTGATCTAAGTAAAGGTAGATTGCATTCCTTTCATTTTGTTAGTTTTGGTTTTATCTCTTCAGTGGCAGTCAACAGAATCATTGATATAATCAGAAATGTCTCTCATGGTGCGGCAACTGCGCCAAAAGTCTCGTACAAGAACCTCAGCGACAGTTCAACGTCGAACACTCTTCCAGGAACAAAGCCGCTCCTAGGTGCCGCCCCCGGTATCCCCTCTGTTGGAGTAAGTAAAGCACAGAGATAATATGATAAACCTATGTTATTACTGTGAAATTGTGTTTCGGTCATGATTGATGGAAACAAGATGAAAGAAAAAACAAACTGGTCGGTATTCGTTAACTCCACAACGAAGTCATAAATGTCAAAGAAATCTGTCCACCGATTGTATGTGAAATATCATGGAAATGGAAGAAGTTGAAGAGCACTCAGAGAGAGTTACATTGGAGTACGTCAGCTGAAATCATATCACATCATTGGACTGTGATGAATAAGAAAGCTATCACTAAATAAGGTGTTTGTCTGTGGGAAGTACCTGTTCAAACATTTACATAGAATAGTCCTCCTCAAGGTCAAGTGAGGTCACTGATAGTTGTTTCTGAGTGATCCAGGCTTGTCGACTGTTTCATTGTCTTACAGTGAATCGTGAAAGTACTGTTTTTAATGAGTTACGCTATGTGTTCAAATGAGTTAGTATCATTTGTCCAGTTTAGGAGTGTATATTATGTTTTATATCATATTGAGTTGCATGGTTTTGTGTGTGTGTGTGTGTGATTTACACTGTGTCACATTTTGAGTCACGTCATCTGAATGTTCAGTTGTGTCACGTGCGCGATACATTGATATGTTGATTGTACAATGCGTTAAAATACTACATGTTGACATTATGTGCTGAGGTTCATCGCGATGACATCATGTGTAAAAAATTGTTCTATCAAAGTAAATCATACAGAGGTGAAAGTAAATTACACGTTAATTGATAGTAATATAGTGATGATTGCAAATTAACACAGGGATGAGAGTAAGTTAGTTAATAATACAGTGATTATAATTGATTGATAATAGCAATGATGATAGTTAGTTAATTATTAATATAGTGATGGTGGAAAGTTAAATGATAATAAGACGTGACAGCAATTTAATTGACAATTCAGTTTTGACATAAGTGAGAATGCACTGATGATAGTAATTTAATTGATAATAATAACAATGCAGTGTTGATAGTCATTTAATTGATAATAATAAGAATGCAGTGATGATAGCAATTGGATTGGAAAGAATTCAGTGCTGATACAGATGATAATAATGCAGTGAAGAAAATAATTGAATTTAAAATAATTTAGTACTAATTACAAATGATAATAATGCAATGATGACAGTTTATCTGAAAATAATCAAGAACTGATATAAATGATACCACAGTGGCGACAGAAAGTTTAATTTGTGCTGTTACTACAGAAAAACAGTAGAAGAGGAACACATTTGCGTGTGTTTACATTATTGGTGGTCACATGAATGTAAAATTGCATACCTTGAATGACTTCTTTTGCAGAATGTTTTCCAAGATAAAATATTTGTCGGCCTTGAGCATGCACATCCGTCCTTCAATGTGAAAGAAAAAATTCAAGGTCCCGGGGTGAGTATACCTATAAAGTGCAGTTCCATAAAATAAAGTGTCTGGTCATTTTGAATGTCATTATTAACATGAGAAAGATCAATAGGTATGTGTTGCTAAACACAGCGTTGATTGAATTGATTGAAAATGAAACAGAATTATCCTACAGCTTTATTAGATGCGTGACAGTCAACTGTTATTATCAGTACATTGAATTCATTGTTGAAGTAAGGCGGGTAACCAATACTACTCTATCGCTAGTGAAAATTACTATAAAGGTATGTTATTATGTCCTTTGTGAAATACCTAATGTGTTGAATTTACAAATGGATGTGACTAAATAGGGAAAAGTGAATGTGTTAATAGTCTGCAGTTTAAAAGCCTGTTGTTTTAGTTCTAGCGATTTGTAAGGTTTATCATTACTTCAAGCTTGTAGAATTTGATCAGCATTTTGGTTACAATCCTTCAATCTCTGGAATGTCTCAAAGACACAAAACTGATTGAGTGTTTTCCCTGAATCCAGTCCTGCCAGTTGCAACTGAATTAGGTATCCATAAATTTAAAGATTTATTTTGTGTAAATCTTGAAATGATCATGGGGTTAGCAAGTTCTTGAAAAAGTTGTTTTGCAGTATAATGTAAGATGTTTTCATTACAAAAGGCCATCTTTGACAAGTTTCATTTACTCAATATACATAAAGTGAAGTTAATATAAAAATCTTGTTAAATTAATGTTGTAAAATTTATGTTTTTTTTGTTTTGTTTTGCAAATTTCGTTTTTGAAGGAGCGTAGTGAAGGATGAATTTTTATACCATGAGGTAGATTATTCCAATCAGTTTTGACCCCTATTGTAGGATCAGCTCTTAAAAATTTGTTTTAAAGATGGCAATTTATCTTAATTACAAGCCTTTCTACTATTCTGTTTGTGTATATCAATATTACCTGCAAAATCATTTGAGAAAATGAAGGGTGGGTGTTATGGCTAGTGACTGAATGATAAGTAAAACTAGCTATGTAAGCATTGCAACGATCAACAAATTTAAGGATACTGTGTGAAGCTAAAAGGTTACTGGTACGAGTATTTTATGAAGCAAATCAAAGATGGCCAATCTCTATCTTTCCCAGTGTGACGAATGTTTAGTCCGATCCAGGTCGATGTCTTCTATACCATAGTGTGTTACAACGGTCAACCATACCTGCAACTGCTTTTATCCTTCTTTCTCTTCTCAGGGGTCATTTCTTAGCCACATCAGAGTGGAGACGGGGGCCTCTGTGTACCTCCGCGGAAAAGGGTCAGGGTTGATGGAGAGGGCGTCTGGCAGAGAATCCTTCGAGAACTTGTACATCTTCATTACGCACCAAAAGCAGGAAAACCTCCAGGCCGCCAAGAAGCTGTGTGAAAATCTCGTGCAAACTGTTAGCCATCTATGCTTTCACATCTCTTTCCTTTGAGCTTGTCCAATATTTCACCTAACCTCAGAGATTGGAATGTTTTTTTTTTTCTCCATTTCAATTCACAAAGTTTGGTGACATTCTCAAGCTGCCGCAGCTGTGCACTTTTACAAGTTATGAATAGTTTGTTTTAGAAGCCAAAACCAGGTTTTTGTGTAAGGATCCTACTGGATGTTAAGAACTCACACACATGTATGCCCTCTGATGCATCAGATTTGTCCCGAAATTTAAACCTGTTTGCAAGTCCATTCTTCCTTATGTTTACATTTCCAGATACAAGCAGAATACAGCAAGTATCAAGCTCAGCTGATGGCCGGACCCCAAGCCCACCAGGCAGCTGTCAGTAGCGTGGGACCTCCACAAGGTATCATCTCGTTTATCGATCGATCATCTTCTTTAAAGTCACAACTTTCAACGTATCAGTTTTCTGACAGGAGGGAAAAGAAAACGGCTCTGTCGAGGTTGCTTTGCCGTTGATACAACCCTCCTAGAGTAAATAATCTCTCTTGAACAAGCTCCTGATAATGAAGATCATCGTGGAGTCTACTTTGAGGGTTACATCCAGTCTCGTACATATGCTACGTATCCGCAATTTGTCTCTCAATACTGCTTGTTATGTTACAGAACGGTTATTCACAATTGCACAAGGAGTCTTTTTGATGGTACCATTTATTACAAACCAGGAGAAAGTATCAAGTAGAAAAGCGCTTCATGTCGTCCGCCGACAGTTCGGTACTATCGTCGCAGCTTGTTTTCTGTAGCTGTGGCAAAACCTTAATAACAGAACATTTAACCGTAGAAACGTTGGAGACTTTCGGTAGTTTGTATTTTAAGAGACCCATAATTAAATCTGGCATTGTTTGACTTCAATATTAGGCTGTTTTGTTTGCTATAGATACCCCAAAAGATATTCCTTACACATTTTATGGTATTTAAATGTGTATGAACATTCTGTTTTTCAGCTTTACAGCCTTCCTTTCAAAATGTTCCACCTGCGATAGGTGTGAGACCGATGCTGCCTCCGGGATCCCAAGCAGCGGTGGTGACTGTAGCAGCCCAGACAGCTCCTTTGGTCTCAACTGGGGTCCCATCAGGTCATCCTGGTGAGAAATTATTTGCAGTCCTTTTGGTTGTGATGGTAATCATAACCTACGTTATAAAAAAAATACTTAAACTTTGAATCTGTCATACATTGGCTAGTTACATAGCTATTGCGATGAGGTTTTCTGTCCAGAAAACGTAAAAAAACACTGATTCTTGCTTGAATCAAGCATTAATTTATTTCAGGTATGTGGACAGACATGATATTTGTCTTGTGTAAGGTCAGTGTACTGTTTATTATTCACAACATACTTGTGACAATAATTATGACATAAAAGTGACGTTAATTATTAATTCACACATGTATTCATTTTGAGTGAATGTACTGTCACTGGGATGAAGTTTAATGAGAGTTCTTGCATCCCATACACCAAAAGTCCCTTCAGGACAACCGACTTTTGTTGCAAGGTTTTCTCTCAGACAACTAAGTTCATTTTACTGCATGAACCAAATGAAGAGGTGTCTAACAATATATGAAACAATGTCTTGAAATGTGGCAGTCAATTTGCCAATGTTATCGCAATGGATGTGTGTACTTGTTACAGCAAATTAAAATTGCATCATGACATAACTTTTGGCAGGACAACTAAACTTTAAGAAGGACAGTTACATGTGTCATGTCAGTTAAAAATAACCTTTGTTGAAACTGCTACCATGAATAGTTCACTTACTTTAAATGATCTCAGTTAATCAGTTTGTCCTGCCTGGATACGGTTCAATCTGTGTTCAACAGAGTTTGCTACCACTATTTCATTTCTTTACCAGCATCCAGTCAAGCAGGACAGCCTGTGTCCATGCATCACGTGACTCCAGCACCCGCTGCCAGTAGCGGTGTTGTTGTGTCTGTGAATAATGCAGTAGCCTACCCTCACCTCCAGAGGTTTCAAGTTCCTGCCCAACAGCCCGCTCTTCTGACGTCACCGGTTCCAGTCGGTGTAAGTTGTGACCTCTCGGTTTTTTAGTTGGTTGGTATACGTGATCAAGGTTTGCTGAGAGGTTCTGCAAAGGAAAATATTTACCATCTGTTGCACACTTTCTTTTGTTTTGAGTGAGAAATTTGCTGGCGTTCATACTTACACTGTTGTAGAAAACTGTATGATATTATCTGTAGCTATCTGTAAATTGTTAATGTAGGAGGATGGTAAAATGTGAGTTTTGTTTCCATATTCTTCATCATTATATGTGAAGGGTCATAGGAATTAGACTGTAATTTTTAAGTGTTGTTGGTGTACATGTTATCCCTCTTAGTTAAAAAAGAAACATTGTACCAATTGAAAGCGAGGGCATGCTCTTCAAGTGTTATTACCATTATTACTGTTTTCTTTTTTCAGCTTCCTGGTTCAGTTCCTCAGAGAGTCGCCCTCCTGATACAGCCATCCACGGGGATCCAACAGCCTCACTTGCCATCTGGAGTGGTCGTCACACCCAGGATATCTGCTGTCGTCCACCCATCTGGCATTATTCCACAGGGTATCCCCATTGGTGTTCGTCCTCCAGTGACGCTTCTACCGCAGAGGCCTTCGCTGGTGTCTGAAGCAGTGACGCCTCGTTTTCCTCCGGGTGTAATAGCCACACAAACTCCTGGCCAAGAAATAAGACTGGCAACGCAGCTTCAACCACAAAGCTTCCCTCCGCATTCCCCTTCTGGTCCACCACAACAGGAGAATGTGGTGCTACAGCCAGGTCAGATCCCAGCAGGGATGCACCTTCAACCTCCTCAGCCAATGGTAGAGCAGGTTGGACAACAGCCACAGCCAACAGGCTCGACCAATCAACAGCCACCTCAGCTTCTACATGGTGCCCCTCTTCAGCAGACAGATCCAGGGTTGGACCCTCATGGTCCACCTGTCCAACAGGAGATGCAACCAGGACAGTCCTTACCAGAGACCATGCACCCTTCGCAGATCCCTGTTCAGCAGCTCCAGCAAATTATACATGCACCGGTCCAGCAGGAGGGTGTCCCTCCTGGCCAACAGGTCACGGTCCACCAGCCGCCTGGGGCTCCACAAGTAGGTGTCCAGCATTCGGCAGCTCAGTCATCCAGCCCTCAACATATCATAATACAACAGACACCCAGCTTGCAGTCCATACCACAGTCTATGTCTCAAAGCATCCAGCAGCCTCAAGAAGTCCAGCAACACCATCAAGTGGTTCAAGGACCACCACCACCACTCTTCCAAACTCCACCTGTGCAACTACCCCCTCACTCCCAACCACCCCACTCCCAACAGCCACACCAAGAGGTGACACTGAGGTTACCATTCAGCCAAGGGGAGCCGTCCATTCTTGGAGAACACCCCCCTCAGCAGCACGTCTCCCATTCAGTTGCTCTTTCTGTCCCACAGCAACTGCCTCAAGCTGTGACAGTGGAAGCATCCGCACCCGAGGCCAGTGTGGCGATGCCAGTCAAGAGCATGGAGCCTGCAGTGATGTCCATGGCGGATATGCAACACATGCAACAACAGGAACAACAGGTGACCACGTCTCAGGTGAGTCAAAAACTTCATAGCTATTCTTGCAAAGGTGTTGTGAAACTTAAAAGAGCTTCATTTCTCATCATTACAGTTACAATGTAATGATCTGCTTTTTGTGAGTTGGCACATTTTGCCAGTACACTGGAAAAACCACTGAAAACCGCCATGACTGCTTTTGGTGCTAAGCAGGATAGACTTAATACTGAATACGGAGCAGTGTGAATGATCATGGTAATGTTTGGATAGTTTTTGCAAACAACCTACTTCTTTCAGAAAGTTTGTAAGTCAGAAGATCTGTGTAGGTGAGTTTACCATTTTGTGGAAAAGAGAAAAATCACAGACAGTATAGAACAATATGGAAAACCAATATCTGAGAATACATAAAGAAAGCATGTGGAAAATTGAAAGCATTAGAAATGTAAAGTAATTTGTCATAGTTTTCCATCATTCGTGAATATCACGTCATAAAAGTGTGATCCAGTGCTTTGTAACACCTCCTAAAATGTTAGCAATCAATCTTTGTGTTCCATTGTGTTTGCTTGAACAAACAAATTCTAGCTTTTCAAAATGCACAAGTTTTTAACAAAATGGAAACTTGTTCAAGGTTTGAGAGGTAGAGGTAGAGAAAGTGGAAATTGGCACTTACAAAATGGTAAAATGTTACATGTAGCATAGTTCAAATGTCACTCAATACATCGTAGCTGATCCTAATGAGCCATTTGTGCAAGGCATGAATTCTGTAGACTGCAGTGTGATGAATGTCTGTGATTTTGTACCTATTACATTTATGCCTTCTATTTCATGTGTACATTTTCTGAAATCTTTTCCCAGGCTCATCTTCTGCAAGGACAGGTACCGCAATCCCTAGCTGGCACATCAGAGGCTTTTACGCAGGGCGCCCCCGTATCCACCCATCATCACGCCTTGCCTCCCGCCTCTAGTGGATTACTCCCACTCCCGACGTCAGTCTTGCAGTATCAGGTAGCACCTTCCAGATTGGGCCCTACTGCCTTAGTGGTGACCGCTGAAGAGCCAGGCCCCAGGATAGAGCACCATTTCAACAACGGCAAGGACCGAGAACCTCGGCCCGGTAAATATGGAACTAGAGACTTTGCGATTGCTCTCATTATTTTGGTGCTTCTACCTGAGTCTGTAATGATTTTAATGTGACTAAAATATCCTGGCATGCAAAATTTATATCTGGTGATATGAGGCTTAAGAAGTAACCACTCCCTTTGTTATTACACACAGACCTATTTACTGAGATTTTGTTTTGTCTATACCTGTTCATGAATGAGCATCATTAAAAACTGGTATTTCTGTGTTGTCAAAGCATCCAAAAAATTACCTTCACTGATTGTAAATTATGCAAAGAGACACTTTTGTCATGTGTCCAGTAAGTTGGGGAAAGATGTAAGCCTTTTCTGTGTACAAGGTAGACACAAGCAAGGCATTCGTTAATGCCTCCGGGCTCTGTCTCAGGACTGTAAAAGAGAGAGAGAGATAGACAGAGGGGTGCTGATATTGAACCTGAAACTGGCAAACATATTTGAAGGTTTATAGGTCTTGACGCTAAAGTTGTTCTGTGATATTGTTACATAACGTTAAGCTGCTTGAATTTTTGGTATAGCCTCCCATTTGCATGAGAATACTGACAGTGGATTCGGCAGACGGAGAAGATTCAGAGAAGAATTCGAACTGGATGAGAAACCTCTGAAAAGCTTAAGAACTTCATCAGACTATGAGGTAAGTGTAGAACTTAGTACACTGATGAGTATGATTTGAGTTTGCTCTTTGTGTTTTGAAT
>VJOZ01041577.1:0-12369 GCA_009801055.1 Stichopus horrens | reverse complement strand
GCAAGGAATCACTAAGCCTTTTTTTGGCTTTCTAGTTAATTTGATGTGGCACATCAATTTTTATGTAGTAGTGTACTGTTACTGCAGAGTCATGGTATGCCAGGATTTGTTGTGGTAACTTTTATTCACATCTTTTAGAGTCCATTGTGCCTTTCTGCTGAAGTTCATGTTGTTATGGTAATTTTTCATCAATGTCTTTTAGAGTCCATTGTGCCTCTCTGCAGAAGTTCATGGGTTGCTAATGAATCATGAAATGCCAAAGAAGGTAAGGTGAATCTTGATCTGCTGGTCAAATTTCTGTGAAGATCTTCTGCCAAGATCAGTTCACAGTTTCACTTTTGACTTTCAAATGTTGTTTACCTTTGATTATTTGATTGTACTCATACTACAATCTTGGACAAAATACCTTCGGACACCCCACGCCCCCATTCAATTTTGGCTATAGGATTGCTGTTCAAAGTGTACATTCACTTCTATAGCACAACATTGGAAAGGGGCGAGGGGTTTTGGTTGCGATGATAATTGTAACCTTTGTAATCATGCATGCGTGTGTGTGTGCATGTGTGTGTAATGCTTGTTGTAAATGTGATATCTTAAGGAGGGTAGCCATGACTGATCTCATACTTGCTGTGTGGGTTGGTCATAGTATGTAGATGATCCCTATCGTTTTTGGTTGAGATCAAAGGTCATTTGAGGTGACAGAGGTCAAAAGGTGAAAACCTTGTAAACATGATATCTTAAGAACGGTAACTGTGACTGATGTCATACTTGTTGTGTGGGTTGGTGATATTGAGTGGATTATATCTATTGTTTTTGGTGTAGTTAAAAGGTCATTTGAGGTCACCAGAGGTCAAAACATGAAAACCTTGTAAATACATTATCTCCAGGAGGGTGACTGCGACTAATGTCATACTTAGTGTGTGGGTGGGTCATAGTAAGTGATGATGTCTATTCTTTTTGGTCAAGGTCGAAGGTCATTTTAGGTCACCAGAGGTCAAACTGTAAAAACTTTTGAAACACAGTATCTCTAGAACAGTAACTGTGACTAATGTCATACATGGTGTGAGGGTTGGTCATGTTGAGTAGATGATCCATATTGTTTTTGTGGAGATCAAAGGTCATTTAAGGTCACCAGAGGCCAAACTATAAGAACCTTGTAAACACAATATCTCCAGAAGAGTAACTGTGACTGATGACATACTTAGTGTGTGGGTTGTTCATATTGTGTAGATGAAGGTCATTTGAGGTCATCAGAGATCAAATCGTGAAAATATTTTAAACACAGTATCTCCAGAAGGGTAACAGTGACTCGTGTTAAACTTGGTCTGTGGATTGTATATAGTCAGTAAAATACTCCTTTTGATTTTGGTGGACGTCAATTGAGGTCATTTGAGTCATTTGAGGTCACCAAGGGTCAAACTGAAAACCTTGTAAACACAATATCTCCAAGAGGGTCACTGTAACTGATGTCATACTTAGTGTGTGCTTGGTCATACTGATTAGATGATCCTATCATATCTTTGGTGAGGGGCAAAGGTCATTTGGGGTCACCAGAGGTCAAACTGTAAAAACCTTGAAAAAACAATATCTCCAGAAGGGACTGATGTAATTCTTGATCTCTGTTGTTTTGGTTGGGGTCAAGGGTCATTTGAGGTCACCAGAGGTCAAACTGCATAAATGTTTAAACTGTAAAAACCTTGAAAACACAATATCTCCAGAAGGGACTGATGTAATTCTTGGTGTGTGGGTTGGTAATAATGAACAGGAGATCTCTATTGTTTTGGTCGGGGTCAAGGGTCATTTGAGGTCACCAGAGGTCAAACTGTATAAATGTTTAAACACAATATCTCCAGGAGTCTAACTTTGACTGATGTCTTACTTTATGCGTAGATTGTATATACTACGTGGAAGACTCATTTTGTTTGTGGTGGAGGTCAAAGTCGTTTGAGGTCACCCAAGGTCAAACCTTGGTAACACATTAACTCCAGAAGGGTAATGTTGACTGATGTCATACTTGATGTGTGGGTTGGCCATACTGGGCAGGTGATCCGTTTTGCTTTTGGTGGACATCAAATGTCATGGTCATTTCATCTCACCAAAATAAAGGTCATTTTCGGTTAAAGGCTTTTGGTGCATGAAGAACAATAACTGCAGTTGATCTTGTACTTGTCATTTGGATAATTCATGTTTGTTATAATGTAACCATGTAGCAAGGAATCACAAAGCGTTTTGGCTCTCTGGTTATTCCTGCAGCAATTTTTCTTACTCAAGATGGCTGTGTGTGGTTAGCAACTTAACATAGACATTGCATGTACAGGGAACATGTCTGTGCAATAACCAGATGGTGGGCTATGTGTAAATAATGTATTAAGCAGTGATTTAATGAAATTTCAAGTTACTGCTGCTTTGGGTGTACCAAGTATGCCATAGGAAGTAAGGAACATTGCAGTGAGTAGAGTTGGGATGAACGTTAATGTAACACAGGAAGTATTTATTTAGTACCAGTAGTTAGTGAAGCATGTCTTCAGAGCTTTGCTTTTATATTATACTTTGAGTCATATGTGCATTCTCCACTAAGCAAATTCATATCATGAAGACCGTTATACCAACACCTATTTCTCGCACTGACCATAACAATCATATAGTGCCATGACTATGTTTGGTATGAACCACTGCACCATTGTTGCTCTAGTTGTTATGTGTGATGTCGATGTACTGTTTGTCATAAGCCAGTCTTATTACTTATGTCTTACTCTAATTACTGTGAGCAGCTAGGTTACATCATTGAAAACAATACATTTTTGTATTCTAGTTTTACTTATTACAAATACATAATGCATTGATACAGTCAACCTTAAGGATAATCAAGATATCATGTCTACACTTCTGTAGCTTCCGTTCACTGAAGTTATAAATTGAAAAGTCAATATATTAACTTTGCTTTGCTGTTATTGTTCACAAACACATCATGTTGAAATGTTATGAATGTACTTTTTGTGTTTGTAAGAAATCTGTTCATCAGTAAAAGCAAATATTTTCTCAGCCATTTGCAAGGTACGAATACTGTTGACACTGTACCACTAGTTCATTGTATTTTGCTTTCTATGTGTATCAACTTATTGTTATCTGCTATAAATTGATGGAAATGATCTTGATATTTTTCCAGGTTTTAGACAAGACAAGTTATCCAGATAAATCACTTCTGCAGCTGCTGTTGAAACACAAAGAAGGGAAGCCTCTATTCAAAGGGTCAGTGTAAATTAAATGTTATGTTTTACGGTTTTGATGAAATTCTAACTTTTGTAATCATGCGGGTGTATGTGTGTATGCATTTGTATGTATGTTTGTGATACCTGCCCTGTAAACAGGATATCTCAAGAAGGGATGCCTGTAAAGATCTCATATTTGGTATGTGGGTGAGCCATATTGAGTACAAGTAGCCGACGGTTTTTGGTAGAGATCAAAGGTCATTTGTGGTCAAAAGGGTCACTAGTGAAAGCCTTGCAAACACAATATCTCAACAAAGGAAACTTGTGCAGATCTCGTATTTGGTATGTGGATACACCTTATATAACACAAGTAGCCTATAATTTTTGGTGGAGACCAAACGTCACTTGGGGTCAGTAGGGGTCAAATAGTGAAAACCTTATAAACGCAACATCTCATAATGGAAAACTTGTGCAGATTCCATATTTGGTATGTGGGTGTATCTTTTTGGGTGTGTGTGTATGTATGTCTGTGGCACCCTACCATGTAAACACAGTATCTCATAAAGGGAGGCTTGGACAGATCTCATATTTGATATGTAAGTGTAGCATATGAAGTAGAAGAATCCTAGTGCTGTTGGTGGGATGTCAAAGGTCATTTGGGTCAACAAGAGTCAAATTTTGGAACTTGGTAAACACAATATCGGAAGAAGGGAAGCTTGACAAATCTCATATTTGGTATGTAGGTAAAACCCTATTGTTTTTGGTGGAGGTCAAAGGTTGTTTCCTGTCAACATGGGTCAATGTGTGATAAACCTTGCAAACAATCTCTCAAGAAGGGAAGCCTGGACAGGCATCATTTTCAGCATTTAATTGTACCTCATCAAGCACAAGAGACATTTGGTCTTTGCTGGATGTCAAAGAATGTTTGATGTCTGCAGGGGTCAAATTGTAAAAACCTTGTAGACATGATATCAAGAAAAGAAGCTTGTACAGCTCTCATATTTCATACATATATATCATAAGCATGGGTAGCCTTTGACACAAACAAATGCAGAAAAAAAATGCTTATGATTAAATCATCAAAACCACAATGCATTTGTGCATTCTGGTTGAGTGCAAGAAGCATGCTGTTTTTGGTGGAAGTCAAAGGTCATTTGGGGTCAAGAGAGGTCAAATAGTGAAATTCTTGTAAACACGCTATCTCAAGAAGGAGAGCTAATACAGATGTCATATTTAGTATGTANNTTTTTTTTTTTTTTTGGTTGAAATTCTTTTTGTAAACTCACACAAATGTCTCTTCACAGCAAAGACTCTATACTCAGTGTATCCTGTACACCAGCCTTCTACACAGGTCTGCTCACAGCAACCATTCTTATACCTATAACAGTCTCTTTACAACTGTAATTTTAATCATTTCACAGCCAAACTGTTANNCATTTGAGGTCAATGCAGGTCAAATTACTAAACCTTGGGAACACATTGTCTCTATGAGGGAGACTCACACTGATCTCACCTTTAGTACGGTATATTGGTGTACTACATTATATAATTACAAGAACCCTGGTCATTTAAGGTCAACATGGATTAATTGATCTTGTGAACATAATATATCAAGAAGGGAGACTTGGATGTCAGGTAAAGCACAATGATAGCAAGAATTACTACACTTTGGTTAAGGGCAAAGATCATTTGAGTCAACAATGGTCAGTGTACCAAAATCTTGTAAACACAGTATCTCNNCTTGTAAACACAGTATCTCAAGACAGGAATGTTCAACTGATCTCATATGTTTACATGTATGTGCACTACACTTAGTGCAAGATACCTATTGATATGGTCATTTAAGGTCAACATAGGTAAAAGTGTAATTATCCAAGATTGGAATGATTGTCTTATTTTATGTGGTGTGTGAATGAACCACAATGAGTGCAACTACCGTGTTGCTACTGATGGAGATCAAAACAGTACTTCATGTGTTGGTACATACCTAATGTGTCAGTGCATTGCATGAAGAACAAGGCTTTTTGATTTTTACTTAGTTATAGGTCATTTGAGATCAACAGGGATCAAATTACAATAGCCTTGATCTGAGAAGGAATCTTAAGCTGAATCTATAATCAGTAGGTAGCGATATATCACATTGAGTTAAAGAAGCTTGTCTCTTATGGAGATAATTAAAAAAAAATGGGAAAGCATGTGCAAATCTCTAAACATTGTTTCAGTGTTTGTTGTCACAACCCAAGGCTTTTCCTACACACACTGATTACTCTGATAAGCAACATGGTGCTACTTGCTGTGGTAAATTTAAGCTCTAGAACTAGTTTCCTTCAGTGAAGTCACAACTCACTCTTGCATGCTGGCCATCACATCTAGTGTTCTGCACTGTGGTTGAACCTGTGAACTTTGATTTTAACAATAAATCCTGCCAAAGGACAGTGCTAACAGGACAAAAAATGTACATAGCTAAAAGTAGTTAATAGGTACTGTTGAACATGTGACAGGATACACTGATGTTCTTCTGAAGTGAGAATATAGATCTCATGAACCAAAGTTTAAGTCTTAACTTCAAATGTTTCAGTCTTTATGTTAATTTCATAGATGCCTCATTGACATTTCATTTTAGAGGTATGAGTAGAAAGCCATGTGCTTTTCTGACCATTTACATAATTGCACAAAGCCTATTTGAATGACATTTTGTATTCAGCCATTGATATTTGCTGCATCATCACATTGTGAAGTTGATACCCTGCTCCTGCAGTGGTGGTGAGGTTTTACCATCACATTGTGAAGTTCATACTCTGCTCCTGCTGTGGTAGTGGTGATGTTTTACCATCACATTATGAATTTCATAATCTGCTGCTCTTGTTTTTGTGATGGTGGTGATATTGCACAACCACTTCATGGTGATCATGCTCTGCTTGTTTTTTTTTTTGGGGGGTATTTATTCATTTTGTCCACATTCTTCATTAAATGAGCTCAGGAATAATCTTCTTTTGAAAACAGCTTACTTAGAGTGCAGAGTCGAGCTCTTATATGTCTCCAAAACATCATATCTGCAGTAGATGTGGATT
The DNA here is from genome assembly GCA_009801055.1 of Stichopus horrens. NCBI lineage: Eukaryota > Metazoa > Echinodermata > Holothuroidea > Aspidochirotida > Stichopodidae > Stichopus > Stichopus horrens. The sequence continues at coordinate 6,089 of VJOZ01041577.1, read as the reverse complement.
CTTTGGGTGGAACAGATGCCTTAACAGTGGTATTTGGAATTCTTATGAACATTGTGATGAGAGATCCAGGTAGGCATTTGTAGCTTTGGTCATTCTATGTCATGTCCAAAACTAATATTCAGATGAATAATTGTTAATTAGATATTTACTTCAGTTAACTGATATAAAAGGAATACTGGATTTGTTGCAACTAGTAGCAAAGGAATGAAGTAGTCAAAAATTATCCCTAACTATCAGAAAAAGAGAGAAAATATCACACTCGTAAGCAATTTTTACATGGATGTGAGTATGTTATAGAAGCTGACAACCCTGAAAACTAAGCATAAGCAAGTTTGTTATCATCATACAACTTAAAGAACACAGGAATGTTGCTAATGTAAATTGATGTTAGCCTATAGTTCGGCCTTGTGCTACTGCTAGCATAATTGAGAGAAAAGTAAAGTTAGTATCATAGGTATAGCATCAATCTACTTGTTGGAACTGCTTCCAGATTGCTTGAGGGACTTTAGACTTGCTTCAAAAGATTCTCATATTTTTGTTTAGGCCTAGTGGAACACTGAGACTACCTTTTCTTCATCCCAACAATAAGCCTAGGCTTGTTCAAATTAGATTGTCAGACAACTCTCTTTCTTAGGCCTAGACATCAAATCTGCTGACAACTTGAGCAATTTGCATATGATCTAGTCTTGCCCGCTAACAGTAACAAGTATCATATATCTTATTCCCGTGTGACTGACTTGTAACAGCCATTACAGTATCTCTTGTGAAGTGACTTGCTTCAAACAGTACAGTTCCATTGGTTTTTCAGTGCACTTTGATCAATATTTGTAAGAAAATGTCCTTTTTCATTCTTTGCTGAAGTCAAGGAATCTATGCCATGGTGATTGTGTGTGTATGCCTGCGTGAGTGCACACTGTGTTAGGCCCATGTGAGGTACATATGTGTGTCTGCCTACAGATGCTGCCTTAGCAGCTCCCAGTTGCTGGAGAGAGCATACATCCTTCCTCACTCACGTGGAGCTCGTAACTGGTGTAGCTGCCCAAAATTTCTGAAACTCTGACTAGATCTGTCAGCTGATACCAGGAGCCCTCCCTCCTCTCTGACAATCACGGGCTACATGCACTCATCAGAAAAAGGTTAATTGTTATGACTTCCATATGGGAACCTTTGGTTGTACCCCCAAGGGACTTACTCCTCTGGACTTACTTTTAATCTCTTGACCAGTACGACTAGGTGGTGTCATTACAGTGTCCTTCTAATAAATCCTCTCAACAAATACACCTTGATATTTTACCTTAGGTGAAATAACATCCACAAACAATAGCTTTAGCTTAGACTTTTCTCACTATCGATCTCAGCCTCTAAGTTAGGCTTTTTGACATAGGGTGTACTTGTCTACCATCCTCTTCCATAGGACCTATATGTGATGAACTATAAGCTGTCCTTAACGTTCCTCTCAGATGTGTCTTCTAGAGCAGTTCTTTGTTGCCTCACCTGTTCGATCTTAAGAGGAGGCAGAGAGTGGGACAACCGTCACCAATGTCCAAAGTGTACAAGCTGTCCGAGAAGGGAACCGTGCAATATTGGCATTTATTTTTCCACCTCCCAATGTGCAAAACTGGAACAAACTCTGATCCCAACTCGACCAGTTCCACAACCGGAACGTTCTCTCCATGGACTGGCACTGGTTCCACTGCAGAAGCAAGCATGGAGAATGTAAGTATGGATGGATTTATTCAGCCACTGGAACCAGAAAGTTCCAAGCGGCTGTCGGCAATGGTGTCGCCTAAACCGATAATGATCAGAATGAAAAAGAAGAGGCCATTACCCAAGTTGAAGAGAAATGTTCCCAATAAAGAAGGGATCCACCTTGGTGGAGAAAGGACCATCCCAGACATCTGCCCTAGGAACTATGGCCTCCGTGGCCCCAGTACTGGACCCGAACAACAGACCCAAGGGAATAGTTTCAGGTGGCTTCAAACACCAATTGAGATGATGGGACAGCTCCCAGTGGGGAAAGAGCAAAAACCGGTCTTGCATTTGTTCTAGATCGTGGTCACACTCCCACTCCTGATCACCAAAGATATGGTTCAGAAGGAAGGGGAAAATGGTTTACTAGCCCATTTCTGATTCCAACTCTGGCAGCAGATACAATGGGAGGTCATCCCACCAGAAGAGGAACCGACCTGGCTTGGGTAACTCACCTCACTCCTGGCCCCGCTCTGACAGAGGAAGAGAACTGGCTCTGAGCCCAATTCCTCCACCAGCCTCCTTGTCCCCAAACCCTCTGGCTTCGAAGAAACTTACTTCCCCTGACCCCTAAAGAGGGAGCAAAACAACTCCAGTCCCAGACCCCAACCATGTGGCAAAGTGAATATATTTTGGACTGCCAGACTTAAATAGCGCTTTCAGGCCTTGAAGAGAGAGAGGCCCTGGAGGAAGCCTTCCAGGACATAGCCTCCACCATGGACTCCTCAGCAGGGGATGTCTTCAGTACCAGACCCTCAATTTCCAGTTATGTGGTCATCAAAATCGCTGACATCTTTTAGCAGCACCTGGGTTACGAAGCATCAGAGGAGATCCAACCTCCCAGCACCAGATGGGCTTCAAAACTGACTGCCACTGGAGACCAAGTAGCCCGATGGTTCCCATGTTTCCTGGTAGATACGGCCTGTTCTGACAGATTTAGCCTGACTTCTGCCAAGAAGTTACCACCCTTTCCATTCCATCAGTACCGGGCTCTAAAGGTGAAAGATCAAGATAGAAGAGACCTTTTTTGCACACCCATTATCCCACAAGACGCGAGGAAAATTGGGGGAAACACACTTGTCAGCCAGTCTTGAAACCTTCTCCTGTGGGCAAACAAAATCCAAAGATATTCTAGTAACAGTCTCTCATGTAGCAGGAGAGGACAACATTCTAGTGGATGCTCTGTCCAGATAGATCAGCAAACCCCCAACAAAGTGGTTGATACCCCAGGGCATGCTCGGCACCCACTTCCGTCGGCGGGGCAAGCCTCTTATAGAGCTGTTTGCAAGGAGGAGAATGCCAGGCTGGCTACGTTCTATATGAGAGTATGTCATTTGGAAGTGGTCGTGACAGATGCCCTGTTGTTCAGCTGGGACAGCCTGGAAATATATGGCTTGCCACAACTGTGCCTCATTCACAAAGTTCCCCTCCAGATATGGCAGTCAGTATGCAGGGTGATACTTGGGGTTATTGGGTCCAGGACATTCTCAAACAGCTCATAGATGTCTCCTCCTGATTCCAGAAAAACTGAACAAACAGGACTGGCGGCAAAACCCAAGCAGATAAAAGGGCTTCACCACCTTGTTTGGAGGTAATTGGGATCCCTCAGTGCGGAGGGATTTTTAGAAGAGGTTGCCTCCCTGCTATGCTCCCTTGCCAGCTGCCATTCAAACAATTACATAAGATCAGCCTCCCTGATCTCACAAAGAAGCCCTCTTACTTATCACAGTGACATTGGCCTGTCATAGGAGTTGTCTTCAGGCCTTAACCACGGCAGATTGGAGAATCATGGGGTGTGTCTGATTCCTGACCCTAGCTTTTTCCTTGCTTAAATTGGTTTTGTTTGTTGTAGAAGACAAGTTATGGTGCTCAGTCAGGACCTTAAAGTGGTACCCTATAAGGAAGAGGGGCCTCAAGAAATCACAAAAGCTATTCATTCTACCTAGATATGTTTCTCCCCAGCATCCAAGGACACCATCTCTTGGTGACTAGTAGACATCATAACTCTCCATGCCCCCTCGGGAAAACCAAGAACCCATGACGTGCATGGATTAGCGACCTCTTCAGCACTGTTCACTGTTTTGGTAGACAACATTCTTAAAGCAGGGGCCTGGAAAACCTCAATTACGTGTGCAAAGTGTTACCCAAGTGACATACTCGCATAAAGGCAACTTTTGGGTGTGTGGTGTTGGGCTTTTGGGTGTGCAGTGTTGGATTTCAGAGGTTGGGCCCACATCTTGGACTTCCTACCACTATCAGTGTAACAGTGCTGTTCAGTGGGCTTGCTGTGCTGAGAGGAGTGACGTAAATATCCCTAAACAAGTTTACAATTATAAAGTTATTTAAGCTAGTGTGAGCAAAGTAACCCTATTGGCAATACTGTACACCACAGATTTGGTATTACACCACAGACAAAGTAATACTACCTATCACATTCACACCACTTTTCACCACAGACTTTGGTGATATTACAGATTCAGTATCGCAGCACGAATGTGTAGACATATTCTGACGCGGTTCAGAGTTGCTATGCAGGAAGATTTGTATAATATTTCTTATATCAATGTGAAATAAAAATAAGATGCACAAGATTTTTGTGATGAGAAAACTGGAGGATGAAAGTACCAACTGCAAAGTAAAGTGGGTCACATTATTGAACTTACTTTACATTACTTTTTTTAACTCATGGCAGGTCCAAAAGGAGAAGAACTTATAGAAAGTCTTACTTCAGCTGTCAGGGCAGTTTTGCAGAAGATGGCACTAGAAAAGATCTCTCCAAAGGTATGTTTTGTTAGAATCTCCACGATTTAAACAAATGGTCGTCACACTGTCACATGTAATGTTTTGCTTATTTAAGTACCATTGTTACAAATAAGAAATGTTAAAAATGCTTACCCGCTGAAGATACCCTTTAAAGAAAATGCATACCTGCTGATTGTTCCATTTGTCCTTGAATTGTTTCACTTTTTAGCTTATACCAACATGCTGGTTTGAGCTATTGCCATCATGTGGCATTGCTATGTCTATCTTTCTATCTGTATATCTGCCTATCTATCTGTCTAATTTAACAAAAGGCTTCTCCGACATATTTTATCGTAAAATGTTGGTCGTATGTTACAATGATGCTCTTTTAATGGTCCCTTCAGGGTGATCAGGAATAGTTAGTCCCAGACCCCATGCAGACCCTGCAGCCCATTGCAGGAAGTTCTGGTTGAACTGTTGCTTCTTGAACAAGCTTTCATGGATGAATATGTAACTTCCCATTTGGTCAGTATAGTTGATTTTAGGAAATCCTACCAAGTGCTTTTCTCCAGCTGTTTTTCTTGCACAATGTGGATGTTTTGTCGCAATAACAGTATGATAGTGATTATTTAAGGGTGTTTATGTGAGGTCTTCAAAAACATTCAGTTTTTTCAGAAATTCTGCAAATTACAGATTCTCTTGTACAATGTTGGAGGTTTGGTGTAATGATACTCTTTTAGCAGCCCCTATGACATGGCATAATGATAAGTAAATGCTACCTTCAGGGTGTTGAAGTATGAGTTTCTGCACCATTGGTGCCCTAGTTTGTTCCTTGTTGCAGCAAATAACCTATGCAGTCAGGTTGGTCACATAATTACCTCAGGTCTTGACCCAAAATGGCCTTAGTTGCATCTAAGCAACCTTTCAAACATAACCACAATTTCAAAATGTAAGGGGAACATCCTCTTCACACAAATCCTTTAATGAGATTGCAATCAATAATCAGCATGATATTCCTTTTTCTAATAACTCAGTGTTGGCAGGTTAAAATGTGTAAAAGTATTAGCTTAATATTTACAGATTTTATGTTGGGCATAAATTTGCAAATGTTGATACAATAGTCACTACTATTCACAAGATTTCTCTTGATGTTAGGCTAGACTATGTATGGTAGGGTTGGGTTTGTTGAACTGTTAAACATTTGAGCAAAATATGAAATACATAGAACAGTTATGTTAGGTATCAGTGGATAACTAAGAAGTTATATCTTGACAAACTGTTCACAAAACAAACATATATCTATTCATTAACAAACTTGTAACATTTAAATTTTGCAGCTCATTTTCTAGTTTTTATTTCCCAATGATAAATGGAGATATTTTCAAAACAACACTTATCATGATCTCAAAAAGGATTTAAAAACAAGCTCTTTTGACACTGGCACACCCAGTCAATAACCAGATCATAGCTCTTTCATTGTACATAATTTGTTACTTAGCAATAATTGGTTTCAATAATTGTAACCTTTTTAGTTTCGATGAAAGAAACTTTTATGCGATCATGATGGCGTGTGCATGTATGTATGTGTGTGTTTGTGA
>VJOZ01041563.1:7796-30366 GCA_009801055.1 Stichopus horrens | reverse complement strand
ATAGAAAGTTCTAATGCATGTTAAAGTCCAACTAAGGGTAGCATTAAAAAAAATAGAATGCAGTATTGTACAAATTCTTCACAGACAGGTTTGTAACATTATTACTTACTTTCTTTGGCATCTGTGCATCTAACATCCAGGAAAGTAACAATCAAATTACCGCGAAACCAGGCATAGGTTACGCAGGCCTGGATTGAATACAAACTTTTCAAATGCCCACTAGAAACACACAGTAAAGATCATAGTGCTGTTTACATGTTTACACCTAATATTGCAAACTTGAAGCACTGTGTGGAAACCCTAGACACTGCAAACTCCATTTGCCAGTTTCAAACGTTTGGAAAGAGGCATATGGTGTAAATCAGTGACATATATACTGTATAATTACAATACCCACATGACGTGTTGAAGTAACTTTATAGACAGTGAGGTGTCCGTGTGCTTCTCATTTCTTGGTGTATGCCTTATCGAATGTAACTTAGTTATTCTCTCCAATTAAATTACATTTATAAAGAAACAATAGCCACTAAGTCATTCAGGTTAAAACTTGGTCATGTCACTGTTCATAATGATATAGCTTGCTCATTTGTTTCAATACGTCTCAAATCACCACAGAGAATAAACATTGCAAGGACTGTTTGTCTGATGTGTGTATGATTTTGAGGCACTAAAGGTATTGTGGAATTGCTAAGGTTAAAGGCAGGTCTTGCATTTTCTTTGAATATCCTGTACCTCACAGGTACAAGTAAGGTGTTACCCAAGTCTAATTATAAGGAACAGATGAAAACGCTAGCATTTACCGAGTTTGATAAGGGCTTCCAACCAGCAGTGCATGTGTTGAAAGCCCAACTGTTTGAGTGGCATTAGTCTACTCCATCATGATAAAGCCTGTACCAGCAGTGTTTAATCACAACATTCGCTTAGATCCTAGATACTGTTCAAAAACATTTCACTAGTTACTGGCACGAGAATATCCGCAGCCTCCGCCAGTGAGTGGAAAGCTGGCCAAAGGCAGATGAACACGACCTAACTTGCATATACAGACACATTTTGTGAAATCTTGAAACTGAAATATAGTAAAAGATTGTAACTTGAATAATTGAAAATACCATATGGAGGCTTCAGTCCATTCCATACCTTCTAACACTCAAATAAATATTCCAATTTGTAATGCCCCTTACAACGCAAAAAGACGGCGAGTATCAGCTAAACTGTAGCACACACAAAATAAAGCACTTGAGTTACTATTGTATTTGGTATAAAACCTAAGAAGTAAAAGATGGAAAAGAAAATACACAAAATTTCATTCATGATGTTACTACAAATTGCAATCTCCAACCAACAATGTTCAATTTGAAGAAACCGATGGATAATATCATTTTGCAAAAGCCAAGGAAAGCATAACAGAAATTATCAACTGTAGAGATATTTCTTAAATAACTTGATCTAAAATATGTACCGAAAGGTTAAAAAAAATACAGGCAATGATTGAAAATGAAGCATTTGATGTTGTTTTGTGTTTATGACATCAAAAGTTTCTACACTTGTGTTTGATTTTTTGTTAGTTCCTTCACATCTGATGTGCATTGGATCTCTCTGCTGAAGCTACATATTTCAGACAGTCTCTTGAGGAAGTCCCATTGGAGGGCAGCGTTAACGGTTTAACATAGACCCAGCTAGTCTTCGTCGTCTGAATCAATACCACCCAACTCTGAGGATCGTTTCATGAAATTTTCCTTGAATGGAAGGTTGAAATCTGGAAAGTCTATGCCATCCCCGAATCGTTGTCTCCTCTGTTCTTTCTTCACAATGAGTTCTTTGGTTGATGGAAGTTTGCTCCATGCCTTTAATGGGATGTAGGTGATGTCCTCGGTCCTTTCGATACCACCCGCCATAGCCGATGCTGCCCTTAGTACAGACCCTTTCCGTTCTCTGGGACTTGTTGTGGGTGAGTCGTTACCCTGTATGATATAATTCAATAAAATTTTTGAAATATACCAGAAATAGTCAACTTCTTTAGAGAGAATGCCCATTCTTAGCTGTTCTTTCATCAAGAAATGTTCTCATTTGGTTTTGACGATGGCTTTGTCACAACAGTACGAAGGCATGTAGTGGATAAAGTCCCATACCCTCTGAACTGTTCAGATATACATAGTTAGACAGTGCTGTCCATCTTCGATCCAGATTCATAATTACTGATGCATTTTTGCTGCATCTCTGATTCATATTCTTCACTGGAACAATTAAATGCCAAAGGTCAGCATCTCTAAAACAATGAAACTTCAGCTTCAGTTCTGAGCTTTCAATTTACTTTGTGATGACATGTACTGCAATGCCCGGTGGTGACCACGGAGGACAGCTAGTGAACGAACTTAAATTTATCATTTATTCTCTCCTCCTTGGTAACACCGCAACCCAAATGTTTCATAACATACTGCAGTCATGTCCCATCAACACAATCACACCACCAAAATGAGCTGCCTTTGAGGGCTATGACCAACAAACTGGGTATAGGGCAAATGAAAAGCACAGGCTTTGAAAACTCAGTGTGTGATGATTAAAAATAAAAGATACCTATATCAACCCTCTGCACATTAAGGGGGGGGAATGTAAAATTGAGAGGAAGACATAACATAGTTTTCAATGCAATGAAGGAGGATAGGCAGTTGTTAGAGCAGGGAATAATTTTTGTGTTCAAAATTTGCATAGCAGTCTGGGGGTTTCTGTGGTAATTTGTCGCAAAATCGGAGAAAACTCTGCTGTTGCAAATACAAAACCTGCCACACAATATTCAACTTGTGTAGCAATCTGTTATCATTTTGTGTGGCTAAATGAGATGCGATACTGGATAAATAATTCACTGTCAGAGAGATCTAACATGTGTGAAGTCTTCCTTTAAGTGTGTCCTAAACAATCTTTGCACCAAGATTTTCATTTTGGTATTGACTGAACAGCTGAAATTCTACCTATCCTGCTGTTACATTCATATAGTGCATAGTGTCGACACACAGGGCAATGTGCATACATTTATGTTACAGCACCCAATGGGCATATCATACTCATCTCTTGCAGTTAAAGGTTAATGCACTTTATCGACTGACAATGACGGGGTGAAGTATTCCACAAGGCCAAACTGCAAGCCAACCAGCATTTAATTGCCATTGAGCTAATGCTACCTGATATTAAATGTAAAGTAATTGTTAAATATTAACGGTCACCAAACCTGTGAGCCCTTTATAGCTACCTGGCGTGGTGTGTAGGTCTTATTGTGCATACACAATGATTACCTTTGTTGTTTTCATACCCTTCACTGGGGAGGTATTTTCATTGGAAAGACCATTTCAACGACTACGTAAATCCGTTAACACGGCTTGAACTTACCATGGTAGCTGGTTGTGATGTCATACCACCCTGGGGTATGGGTGGTACTGATTGGGCTCTCTGTGTGGATGACTTTTTGTCTCCCTTTTTGTCCTTCTTCTTCTTGTCCTTGCTTGGAGGGGGTAGAGTTTCAAATTTAGCTTGGACGATCTGTAGGACCCTTGGATCTGCCCACCACCTGGCCACATCTAAGGCAGTGTCACCTGGAATAAAAAGAAAGGATATGGACACTAAGGAATCTCTAAATGCTACAATATGATATGGAGAAAAACAAATGGACTTAATTTGAGCAAATCTTAAACAAATGGTTGTTCATTCTTGAACTAGATTTCAAATCAATTTTTTTCTGACATTCGAAATGTTGAAACTTGTTTTCGAAGTTTTCAGTTGCACCACATGAGTTCTACTGCTGTGTGGCCTTCTACGTAGACACATTGGAATGGTGGCCTTTTCTTTACCCAACTGAAGGAGAAAATGTTACTGGGCCTGCAGTTTATCCCATCAAACAAACATGGGCAAAGATAAAGACAGTAAAAATGTTGGTATCCCAAATAAACTACCAGTACAGTTTGCTTACATGAAAGAGAAAAATTGCAACAATTTGATATCTCCAAATTCTCCATTGCCTTAGCCGCAGCCACACCATTCCAAAAGAAAAATAAATGCTCCTTTAACTCCCCAGTGACATATTTGTTACAAAATATTGAGACAATGTTAAATAGGGAAGAAATGGTAGAGGAAGAGTAATTAATTAGGACACAATGGAGGGCTTACAGTGACTGGCTGAATATTTCACATACCTTTTCTGTTTTCCAAAGTACAATCGCATCCTTTCTCAATCAGATATTGCACTATTTCTGGAGATGACGTCTGGACTGCCCTCATGAGCGGAGTGGCACCATTGAGGGACTGGGAATTAATGTCTGCACCATGTCTCAGCAGCAGCTGGACCAAGTCCAGTTGCCCTGACAGGCAGGCATGGTGAAGCGGTGTCCACCTGAAGTTGTCCTGAACGGTAATATCAGCCCTGTGTTTAGAAAAATGAGACCAAACAGACAATCCAATAAGTACTCACATTTGTCGTCAGACCGAAAAGCTGATGTCTGACCTTGAGACAATTATCACTCAAGAACACAAATCTGATAAACGTAGCATCATCCATTTCAGACACTGTAGTTTCGACTGTAAAATTTGTCTAAATGAGAAAATATGCAGTTATCTTGGAGTGTGAATGTGAGGGAGTGAATGTGTTCGTAAATGTGAAGTAGCAGCAAAGTCACACAGCACTGTGCTTTTAAAAAGAACATCACTTGATTTTAAGTATTTACCACATGAATGTAATGTTAATATTTCAAAAAGAAATTGCATGGTCAATATCAACTTTTGAACTTAATTTTTGCAGAAAAAAAAAACATTATGTACATCTTTTCTTTCTATTTGGAACAGTACTAGTGCTAAGTCACACAATGCTCTAAATTTTCATTCAGGAGACAAAATTGCACTTGAGAATTGTGATGGCATCCAGAAATTTTTTAAAATGTGAGACCTGTCATAAACCACAGTAAAGGGCAGCATTATCATAAAACCTCACAGGAGAGTGTGGCTTGCACCATAACAGCTACGTGGCTTTGATGTGTGTATCTGCTCTTCTACATCACACTGACTATTTACGAACCCAATCAAATGTGAATAACATTCACTAAGGTTTCACTGTGCACATCATCTATGTAATAATGGAATATGCTATGACATTAATATGGCACTTTGATCAATTCAGGTACATAGCAATCATTTTGTACCAATACATATTACCGTATGACTCATATTTCTTCCTTTTCTTCCTTCCTTAGATTTTTCTTTAAACTATTGGCATATAAACCATCTAAGTTTAACACAGTTTACCTCAATTGACATGGAAAAGTTATTTCATACTAGTTGGTCACACATAATGGAAAACAAGAAACAATTAAGTCGATCAAGCATGTCTTTGAAACATGTTTATCACAAGTACAAACATCACATAGAGTACTGTCTAAACATCATGAGTCAATTAAAGGAACTTATAGCTCAGCACTATTCTAGGTCATGAAAAAGTTTACTTGTTTGTTTGGCAATGCAGAAATACATCCAGAGGGAATAGAGCTAACATTAACGATGATATGTGCATTTTTGTGAAGGAAAATGTCTTACCCATTTGCCAGGAGAAATTCCACCACCTCTACATTTCCCTTGGCACAAGCGACCATAAGGGCCGTCTTGAAGTATTTGTCAGAGATGTCAACCTTTCCTCCATAATGAAAACACTGTTTCAGTGAGTCAATATCTCCCATGGATGCTGCATCATTCATCTTGATGTAGGTGACTTCCTGATGATGGAGGTACCATGCGGAGTCGTCCTGTATCGGGTGCTTTGGGGGTCTGTCCCTGTCAAACCTACCCGTGTCGGTGAATGGGACATGGCGCTCTATCAGGTACTGAGGAGGTCCACCGTAGTCTGTCCTGTCCCCCTCTGGGCCCAGACATATGGGCATGGGTATTTTTGTCTTGCCTTTCTTCTTTTTACCCTTTTTACCTTTCTTTCCCTTTTTGTCCTTCTTCTCGTACGCTGAGAGGAGATACGTCTTGTGGACGTACTTTTTTGAGGCCATGAAGTCATTGTAGTTAATCACTCCCTCTTTGGTCTTGTCGTGCAGTTGAAACAGATTCTTGAAGTCTTCCTCATCGATAGGTGCATCCAGCGTCATGAGCACATCATAGAAGTCATCTCTTGAGACAACTTCATTTTTTTCAGAGTCCAGAGTCTCGAAACGTTCCTTCAGCTTCTCAGCATTTTCCAGGGTCCAGTCGTACAGCCTGACCGCCCACGGCTCTGTGGGTGCTTTCGCACCTGACTGCAGTTTCTTGGAGAGCTTCTCAGCCTTTTTGCATTCTTTCAATGCATCTTTAAAACCATTGTTTTTGGCAATGGCTTTTGGCAGTAACCCATCTTCGTTTTTTACATTTGCCTTGCAGCCTGTTGAAAGTGTGACAAAAAGTGTACATTGCTTCAAGGTGCCAGTGATATTTGTCATCTGTGATATACATATTGCCAACATGTAGTAATGAATTTCAATGTCATCAGTGAGGAGAGTTAAACTTTTGTTATAACATGCACAGCAAAATGAGAACAACGCCAGGATTTCCTCCCAGCCCTTTGTACATTAATTATACGAAATGACACTAAACTATTACAATGTCCTGGGTTGTAGCTAGACAGTATGGAGTGGTGTTTGTTTGGAACAATGTAGTGGATAATTTGTGGACCCTGGCAGGTGCAGCGACAACAACTGACAGAAAACTCTTTTCAAAAGATCATAAAATATTTTAATTTATTTTGTGCCACCATTTCCAAACACCTCTCATATATATCTGGCCAAGATATTTTCAAAACAGAATGCTATCAGAAGAGAGGTTTGCACAGTGAAGGTTTATTACAACCCAAGATGAGTTGACAAATCTCTGTTTGCCACTAACGTACCTCTCTGGCCAAGATATCTACAGCAGTCTGCAAAACCAGCCTCTGCAGCATAATGCAGGGGTGTGTTTAGGATGACATCAGAGCTACCCAGGTCGGCTCCAGACCCTGCTAAAATTTTCAGAACCTCAAAGTGACCTTTCATGGCAGCCCGGTGTGTGGGACTGAGACCATTCTTGTCACATGCGTTGACATCTGCTCCTTTCCTGACGATGTTCCTCACTATGGTTGCACTGCCACTGCTAGCTGCTGCCGAGAGAGCTGTCTGGCCAGTGGACTGTGAAAGAACACAAGATGGACCATGCATACTTAATGAGATAAAGGTAAATAAAAAAATCAACTTTGACAATTTTGCTGAATACAATATATTGAATTTTGATACCTTACAGAGAGTTTTTGATAAACCTTACAATTGCAGTGTATAGCTGTTGTCCAGTTACAAGATTTCCTCGAAAGAGAGAAAAAAAGATCCATTCAATAAACTTTAGTGGTTTTAGGGGATCAATGGCTTCAATACTCACAGGATGAACACTGTTTGGATCAGCTGCATGATCTAGCAAGAGTTGACAGATTTTCTCATTCTCGTTTGCCTCAAAGCAGGCCAGCACCAAAAGTGGCATGCCGTCATTACCAACATTATTGCAATCGGCATTATTCTCGATCACAATCTCAGCGCACCTTGTGTGACGGCTAGTGGGCAGAATGCAATAAAAGAGGATACCTGTGAAGTGGACAGAGTAATAGAAAACTGTTGGACAGTTGCCAGTACCATGTGTCATCCCAAAACTAACCTGGCCTAGTTATTTACAAATGACTCACTTACTTGTCTCCTCACAACAAATGCACTTCCATCTACCATGCCAAGAGTACCAGTGACCTTTAGCACTGCTACTAGAGCCTTCCGGGGTAATAATGAACTAGTGCCTCATTTCTGTTCTGCCATCCTTATGTGATAAGTGTGTGAAGGTGCTGGGAAATTTGTATCTGCATTTGTGTCTGGCACAGTAAATAGGAGTGCATTTGTTAGGAGGAGACAGGTAAGTGATGAGTGAAGTAAATATACATAATATTAAACTTATGTCACAACCAGCGATTCTTGAATGCAACTCTTGCCAAATGTCTTCTTCAAAAGATCTATCAAGACAAGTTAAAAAGAGTGAAATGTAATTGACATGTTTTTCCATATCGATGGATTTCTAAATTTTCAGTAGACAAAGCGCAGTAATATTATTTTGAACTTAATAGAGTTTCAGAGATATGGCACAATATTTTGTGCACATCCAGGAACAGATTTACTTACTCAATAAGATGTCTGATCCAAATGTAACTAACATTCCATTTTACAGTCACTGCACTAATATTTGCTTCTTTTGATAATCACCCACAGCTTTTAAGGTTTCCCTCGGGAAAGCAACTGTTTCTCATGAAACCGATTCACTGAAAAGGGGTGGTGTGGGGGGTTAGATGACAGAAATTCCTACACAAGATGACTTCATTTGAACATGTAAATAAGCTTTTAATCTTACCTTTTCCTTCAATGTCTGTGGTTGTCATATCTGCACCAGCAGTGGCCAGAACTTCCAGTGTTTGTACATGTCCAAACTCTGCTGCCCTTATTGCAGCAGTCCTTCCTTTCAAATCAACAACATTAGGGTGAGCACCCAATTCTAGAATGAACTTCACCATTTCTTCATCATTCACCCTGGATGCCAAATGTAGACCTGTCTCCCCATTTTCGGGTTCGCTGTAGTTAATTAGATGGGGAATTCCACTGGAACAGAGTTTCTCAATTTGGGCTTTGTCCCTCTTACGAACACACTGCAGTAGTTTGTGAGTCTGTAAAATCTCTAACCTAGTTTGTGAAACAGGCATCCTGATAGATCCTACTTCTTTGCATGGATTCTGTGAACCAGACGATATAAATAATAAGCAAAGGAAGCACAGGAAGGAAATGGTACAGGTACATGGAATCATACTAATGTAGTAAAGTTATTGATCCCTAATGTAATAAAGAAGAATCAACCTTTAATGTAATAATCAAGAATGAGTTGAACAGTGATCATAAAGGGTAAGGAAAGATATGGAAGGTCACTGGCTATGGTAATAATTAAGTTACAGTAGATCAGTTGAGGGGCTATGGTATGAAGAACACTGCACTATAATCAGTATGAAAATCTGATATCCTAATTCCTTAATGGTTTGCTTTGCCTGGGTTTAATTGCCTCAAGTCTGATTTTTGATTAACAAAGGTTCAACTAGCAAGATCCCTATTTTCTCAGCATAAGGGGTGATTTAATTAACAGTTCAAAGTGCTATGTTTATTGGAGTCTTTCTCCAGATGAACCACATAAACTCAACAACACACCAAACAAGTCCAAATACTGTACCAAGGAATGAGGGCAGTTTCTTACAGCTCTTGTAAGTCTACCCAACGACTTTTTGTTGCATTTGATTACCAGTGAGAAGAGCTGTTTACTAGAACTTCTAAAAAAAAAAACAGTAACAATCAATCTCCATATCTCTTTACCAGCAACTGGCCTCATTTAAGAATCCATGAGTGTGGAGTTTATGGCTTGCTTGAAACCTTCTGACAGGGGGGATGGGAGGGCAGCAAAGCAGGTATGACATTGGGCCTTCTATGCCCAAGAATTTGGTTTCTTTCTTGTAAAACTTCTTTTGGGTTTGCATGGAAGGAACAGGACAGTTAACTTGGATTCTTGGCAATCTATATATACTGAAATTTTGCAGCATTTCAGGATTGCTAAGTCTACAGTATCTTGAAGATGCTTCCCAATTCTAGTCTTCTTAAACAGTTCCACAGGAGTCTTTGCATGCAGAATTTCCTAATGAAAATGTTTGACACAAATCTCTGTCGAATTGACTGTACTGTACAGTATGTTGCGATTACAGTATCCTTGAATGTGAATTGGTTGTCCAATGGGTCTGTTTTGTTCTGTGCACTTAGGACACTATACGGCGATCAATGGCCTCATCAGCCTGTAGCCTCCCAGCTGACACTTGCCACCCGCCATGAAATTACTTGTTCAACATGTCTGCATCATTGGCTCAGGAAATGCCAGTTATGTATATGCAGTCACATGACTTTTGAAGTCTGAAATAACATTAAGGTTGTGATATTGTGATATCAGCAAGCAATATCCATATCAGACTTTGCTCCTAATGTCGTTTGTGAAATGTCCCAAACAATATTGTCTGTGCACTTGAAGAAAACAAATGTTTATTAGGCCAAATTTTGCTCACACACTGAAAACTATGGAAACAAGAAATCAGGCCCTAAGGTTGTGTTACACTTTATTGAATTAATTTGATCTATACTAAAATGAAGCCTCACATCAAAAGTAAGGCCAGGTAAAACAAAAACACAGTTGATCATTCCCAACTGCATTCTTTTTTCCACTGATCAATTTCTGGTTTTTATTTTTGAAAATTATATCATGTAGTTTCATATTTTCATCAGAAATTTGAAAGTAAAAAGTTAAGGTACAAAATGTAACAGGTTCTGTAAATTTCTTGAGCAACATATCAAACTTGATCTTCATGATTATTTTGCCATGTACGCTAAGTGTACTGTATGCTTGATGTGCATATTATCTCAATGAATTACAGTGTTGCAGCAGTAATTTTTACAGAAACAGGAGGCCACTTTGAATTAGATATGGAAACATCTCATGTATGTTCCATTTTTGTTTATAAAGATCGGATGATCAAATGCTTTTTTCCCCCTTGCCTAAGGTTAGACTTAGGCTGTACAGTGTGACTTCTCTACACAATACATTGTTTTTACACCCATTTATTCAGGTGTGCTTTGGTTCTGATTGATCATAACATCATTTGGCTCTTGAGGGAGAAGTGCTCCTGATGTTGTTTTTGAAAATTTCATATTGCAACAACACTACACGAAATTGTCCATCCATGCAATGACAACGTTTTTCTCTCTCACAATAATAGGCCCAGATTTGAATGTTTGCAAACCACACTGGGGATACTACAGTATGTATAATAGCCTAGTTCAAGAGTGTGCGGAAAAGCATTTCCCCTTCCTTGATTTTGCGCAGAGACTAGGGAGAATATTGGCAATCACAAGAAAAATCTATTGTCAGTAGGCATACTACACAGAAAAGTTCTTTAATAGGCTTAGTAGGTAACTGTGGGCATGATGGAAAAAGTTGGTAAAACATCCCAGATACATGGTCATCTAATCTTTGTTCCTATTTCTGCACAGGGGATTTCTCCACGAAAATAGCAGTTCCCAGTCTGGTATGACAGGTAGGTTGGCTTAGACCCTACGTGAATATTGATCAATTGTCTCAACACTTCCAAATTACTTAGGCCTACATTAACACTAACAGTTGAATTTTATGTTGAATAAAATGTTGAATAATACTTATTAGGGCAAGTGGTCAATAAAGTTCTTAATCTTACATTAGTGTCTAGAGATTGAATTCTAATATACTAGTGGTTAATGAATTTAGCAGTTGAGTTCACGACAATACCACAGTCTTATTACATTAGTCTCAGACTAAACCTGTTGATTTTAACACGGCAACATTAACAGTCATTATTACATTAAACATTGATTAGCCTACCTGTAGGCGGTAGTATTAGTAGTAACTGGTAGTGATGCAGGTTTCACTGTAGTTGAAAGCACAACCTTCTCAAGGGCTTTAGTCCGTAGCCTAACGATAGTTCACTTTCCTGTTATTTACGGTAACTTTAAGTTTAAAGAGTCCTTCGTGCAATTTGTCCGAACAATACCATGTACTGACATAGCCGTTAGACTAGGGCCTAAACTGATACTGTGTTAGCTTCTGTACTGTACCTTTGACTTGAGTTTGATGCACACAGTAACGTCAGTGAAAGCTTTGAACAAATGCTATGCTGTAAAATGACGTGTTTCTCTTCTTCCACATTGATTAATCCTTCCTTCCCAGGTTTTGCTTTCACCAAATTTACCACAGTACCAACCTATAACAACCCACAGTCGTAAAGCAATGTGGCATTTCACGTTACAAGCTAACGTCAGCTTACTCAAGTTACTGTAAGTTTCTAACAATTTACACTACACTGTCTCTGCACGGGTACGGCCGGTACTCTACGTGTTTAGTACGTTGGTTCACAGCTCGGCCAGGACTAGACTATTGACTGGCTGCACTGTCACTATAGCAACCCAAGTTACATGAGGGTCTACTAGCATAAAGCGTCCACCGTTACTCTTGTTACATGTTTCATTATTAGGTTGGGATATACAGTCACAGACGTGTTAGTATACCGTTGACTTTACCACTATGAGAGAGAAACACTGAATTAAAAAGGAATTGATGGACTGGATGAAAAAAAAAAAACATATGTCTAGTGAATAGCGTTAAAAAGTTAAAGAAAATTTAATTTCATATTACAGTTGGCCGAGGGCTAAATACTGAAAATGTCAGTATGTCACCCACATAAACTCTCATAGCACGATAGATCAAAAAACCTTACAGGATTATAACAGCCGTTTATTTCCATTGAATGGGGTCTTCAGTTGAAAATTAAACACATGTGACGGTTCAAGTTCCTACCTATGGTCTGAACAATATCTCAAAGACAAGATTTTTTCTATCATATTTTGATTATTCTCCGTCTGGGGAGGATACAAAAGATCACGAGGAACTATGATTTGATAAATAAATCATCAGTCGTTAATAATTTTGGGGGTGTTGATTCATGGAGCAGTATCATTGCTTACTCTTCAGTTGTTATTGAAACTGTTCTAGTCTGGGTTATTTTTTAATGTTTAGTAAGCAAAGGGTGAGAAACGACATAGTCTTCAAAAAAAAAGGGCCCGGAAAGAGCAGACATCCCCAACACGAGAACGACAATCAGTCTCTTAAGGCTACCGTAGATTGCACGGACCAAACCATCAGGAAGGGAGGGGGATACGTCCCCCTCACTTTTTGTAAGAGGGGGACATCTTCAATAAGTCCCAAACCCACTATTTCAAACTGATGACACCTAAAACTGTGATGAATGGCTAAAATATAGAATATACAACACTCTTGTTGACTTCAAACATCCACATCCGCACCAGTTTTACTGTGTTCTATAGGTTCATAGGTCCTATGTCTTATGTTGACCAATGGACTGAGGAATAAACTATGGCATTTGTCGTTTCAGCGTTCCTTGTAAGCCATGACACATGTTTTTCTGCCAAGTACAAGACCTATCGCGCAGTCCATAGTCAACTATGAACGCACATTCGTAAGGCTAGCCATATGCCATTTCCTGAATACACTTAACGTTCATTTAATCGATGAACTATTCTGTTTAGGCCTACATTCAACCTACTACTAGTACTACCTAGCACGCACCCTTGTACAGTCCTACTTAAACCTTAAATAGGACATGCGTTTACAGCGAAACCATACTCCGTGCGTATAGCGGACGACTTTTTTGTAGTTAGTAACTTTCGCAGGCTTTGGAGAATAGTTTCTTTCAATTGAGTAGAAATCCTGCGCAAACGTTTATTTACCCAGATTTAAGGCGATTGGGCTGCTTTTAATGAAAAGAGAAAGAATACTACCACCGCGACCATCCTGGTATACTGTGTGTGCATACACACAGTACAGGGGTAACTAATTATTAAAATGAATTTGAGTTTTCGAGCACCAACTACCTCAGAAATAGACCAATGGCCGTTTATGCTCATCAACTTCGCGGCTCTGTGAAAGGCATATTTTGCTATCGCGGGCAGGATCTTAAGGCAAGGGGTGGGATCAGTCACACATGGGCGCCACCCACAGAGGTGCTGCGCAGGCTACTACGTACTCCTAGTTAGTACAGAGGTTTGTCACCGAAGTAACCGCGCTATACATATATCTATATGTATATATGTATACGTATATATGTATATGTATGTATGTATATATATATATATGTTTGTATGTTTGTTCTATGCTTGTTTCAGGATAACACAGATGCCATGTTATCAACTCTTCAAGAGTTCTAGGCAGTATTTTCCTCCACACATGACAAGAGCACTTGTCAATCTTTGAGGTAACTGTATAGCTCAGGCTCATATCTAATAGCGAATGCAGAATATTTTCGACAGCAATTTACATATTGAGCGGAAAGACACATTGATCCGTTATCTTTGTATTTTCTTTTTCTTGTGGCCTAATTTCTGCATTAATGAAATAATAAACAGAAAGGCTTTCTTCCCTTCTCTTAGCTGTTTTTTCTTTAAGGAATCTTTCGTTTTAAGGAAAAGTGAGGCATTGATCCTTCTTACGAGTCTCTCCTTCCAAGTTCGCTGTCTAGTTGATAAAATTAGAAACAATCTCGACTTCGCTTAAAGGTTTCTGCAAAGCTTCCAGAGCGGAGTCTCCAACCCTCATCGCCTTTTCTTGACTGTATAAGTGCAGATATTTCCTGCTCTAGCCATCTACTTACGTGATATGTTGAATCCGTTTTAGTTATGTGCATCCCCTCGCGGCACAAAGGTGTCCAATTACGCCAAACATATGCGTTGAAATCGATCTAATGGCTGTCCCGATTTCTCAACGGTAAATACAAGAATGTGCCGGATTTAACACTTATTCAGAGAATTTTACTAGATCTTCTTGCTTGTACGGTCTTTCCACTAAGCATGGAAGGAAGCCGACAGAGCTTTTTTTTTTAAAAAAAAAAGAGTAAAGTATATTATACACGCTCACTTGAAATGAATATTTATGTTGCAAATCACTCTTCACTTGGCATGTAATTTATTCATTTTTCTTACTTTCTTTAAAAGAACCATGGGGCCAATCGTTTTCGCCAAAGTTGATTCTCTTTTGCACATTCGTTATTCCAAAAAACAGAAAAGGACCAACAAAAATGCATGTTCTGCAAAATACGCAGTACTTCCATGTCTGTTGGGTAAAGACAGTCCACTAAGTGCCATTACCGTACGACACTCAAGTAGTACTTAAATAAAAGAGGAATGATTACTCCACTTCACATGGACAACTGAGGCCACCGTACACTTGAGATTAATAGAAGCGTACAGGTTTCAACGCAAATTCAACTTAATTATCTCTCGTACCCGGGAGATTTGAAGAACAGGCCAAAAATTGATTAGTGCCCATTGATGAAAACATTTAATTTCTAATGCTGACGTGTGGCTGATCTGATGCTTGCCCGTGTGGACAAATTAAAGGAAGTCGCATGTTCAAATAAATCTACTACACGAACTACTAGACTCTCAGACATTCTGATTGTGGTAATTCGTATACGGAAGATAGTAACAATAATAAAACTTGCTTTGTTGAATTCATTACTGATGCCGCTGGTTATTATGGCGACATGCTGTGGCCTACGAAGTTGTTAATGCACGCTCAGACATTGCCACGCTTCACAGCTGCTACGGTAGGCTATTAGAAGTATATATGTTGCACACAATTAGCCTACTAGCAGAGAATTATACAAGCTGCACAGCCTTCCTTCTGGCAAAATATGATGGCAAACACATCGTATTATCAGATGTAATGAATTCAGAGGAAATGGCATGTATGTTAGTCTTTCTAATTAGTTCACATACTACTAAATGATTCTGTCTTGTCTTCTACCCCATGTTAAATTTGCCAATTTTACTTCGTTAATTTAAAATTACTACAGGTAGCCTATAGGTGAATACAACTATCAAACTTTTCAATGTTCTCACTACCGTTCAACATGCGCTGCCAGTAGGTTAGGCCTGAATGTGACGTACAATACGTTCATTTTGTCCTTCTATTCCATGTCATTTTCACCTTGTTAGATTGAAATTACTAGGTGTATGTGAATAAAGGGTTTTATGTATCAAAATT
Source organism: Stichopus horrens (assembly GCA_009801055.1). NCBI lineage: Eukaryota > Metazoa > Echinodermata > Holothuroidea > Aspidochirotida > Stichopodidae > Stichopus > Stichopus horrens. The sequence continues at coordinate 14,628 of VJOZ01041563.1, read as the reverse complement.
TTTTATGTTCCCACCATTCCCCATCATTCACTGATACTAGATTAGGCCTGTATGTCACGTGCAAGACGTATATGTGAAGTCAGAGTTACTTTAACTAGAACATTTGATCAAGAAACAGGTGGTCTTACTTCAAAATCAATGGTTCTCCCCTTTTATTTCTTGGAATTGTGACTACGGCGATGTTAAATCTATAAACTTCATTCGAACGCAAGCTAGTGTCTCACGAAGGAAATTTTCACTTGCCTGAATTCGCCAAGTATTAACCAAACAGTAGCAAAACCGACTCCTGAATTCGCAGGAACCGCAAAAGCATCAACAGCAGTTTTGAGCATTTTCAAAACTTTCTGTGACCGTTTTGCGAGAATCCTAATGATAGCAAAGTATTACTAAAACATATTCTCCATTCTCCAGCGCTAATGAAGAAGTAACGTAGTGCATTTTGTAGAATTCGCCCTTTGACAAATGTCGTCTGGTTTTGCCTATGTTGTTTCACGAGAGTAGTTATAAGTTAGGAGAGGATAGTGCAAATATTTTGCGACTGTCTGGCGTAACTTTGGCGTTCCTGTCTTCACATGAGACATATTCACTTACTTCGGATGTTTTTTTGTTGTTGCGACTTTTGCGCTTTCGAAAATGCAATAGTAGCAACAAATAAACGTGCAAATTTGTCTTTGTGAAATTGTAATTTAACATAGGTAGACTATTTCGCACACATACATCTGGAATCATATCTGCTGCATGGCAGATAAACGTGCAACCTATGAGAATAATGAGTAGGGACTAAAATAATAATAATAATTGTAAAAAGAATAAATTTAAAACAGCCAAATATTATGTACAAGCATTTCTGCATATTGACATTCGGTACACTTCATACGTTCGAGTTTGTCTTGAATGTATGAGTCCCACTCTCAAACTACACATTTTTCCTGTGCTTTCTCTGTATTAGTAAGTGCATTCTTGGGGTCAAAAAATTCTGCCCGGGAGCCTGTTTTTACGAGTAGGACTATTTTTGTTTCGCAGAATGATAGTTCACCTTTTATTTTGGAGGAAAACAGTACACAGAACAGCGTATGTAGATAATGTCTTACAACCCCTTTCTAGATTACTCGCTGGTCATACTTTTTAAGAAAATGTTTACAAACTTATTACAAACTTATACGAAATTTTTCTGTCAAATTAAAACGTAGCTGATTGCACGTTTACCGCTCTCTTGAGAGAAAACAGAAATGTACGTGTAAACTATACCCACCCTCTTTTAAAATTCAACAGACGCGGGCATTCCTTCGTATTAAAATAAAGGAGTGGATTGTATACTACGCTTTACAAGTAATCCGAGTAATTCCTCCTCCACGTAAAGCACCAAAAATCTCTGTTTATCTTTTCTCCAATTATAGAGTTTACGTCCCTCCCGTGAACACCAAGGGCAATTTTGTAGGGAATTATTTGTTCTAAACCATCACTCCACCAGTATTTCAATCTTTGATCTTTTCCATCAGGGTGTATACAGCCGACCGCATTCTCTAGGTGTTTTAAGCAAATTAATCACTGACTTTGTGTGTACCTTGGGTCTGTCACATTCCTATTTTATACTCCAATCAGACGAGTGTACAGAGCACAGACAATTTTATCACCGGTTTGGTAAAATATTATTCCAACAGTGTTAAGGGGATTTCTGCATTATGTGGGCGTCTAATCAATAAAAGACCCCGAGGCATATTTTTATTATCGAATTTATTTTGCTCAACTCCAATTTTGTAAAATCTTCTATACTTTCTTTGCTCTTCTTCCATCCACAGTCCATTTCTCTGTAGCGATGACTGGTAAACTGGAAGGCCGTGAAACCTCACAACCGATAAGATTTGACAAAGCTTTCTCCAGGGAGCCAGAAGAAGCCTTTGCAGTTGAAGAGAAAGCCAGTGAATTCATTTGCCCCCGTCCTGGATCATACTTCTTTACTTTCAGGTAAAGTTTGATATAAAGCCAATCAGATTTCAAAACCCATCAGATGTAATCATAGTTACTGCGATATCGACACACGAACATAATAAACGTTGCATTTTTGTAGATACTTGTGTCAACATATACATTTGGGCAGATAACTGTACTTTTTTTCGAATGAGACTGTGATATTAAAAGCTTAAGTATGAACAAACAATTTTCCATTCCCAGTACAGTGTTTTCCCACTGATGATGGTTTCTTTGTCGTTGAGCAAAGAAAAAGAAAAACTGAATCTGGTAAAAAATGAGTATTTGTCAAAAACACAAGAAGTAAATTAACACAATCAAGGTAAAAAATAAGTTAACATAGGCGATTTCTTTTGAGTAACTGAGTCTAAAATAAAGGAAAAACTTGGGTGTAGGTAGATGTTACAAATATTTAATATTTTCATCTTTAGAATACACAAGTATAAAAAACACCCCCCTTTTTGATTTGTCACCTCCAAGTCAACTTTCACCTCGCCTACATTTTTCAATATTGAGGGCGTTCTCTCGAAATATCAACGTTAAGTTAACGAAGACCGTTTAAATTTGCTTTGAATGGGGTTCCGTCCTGACGGAAATGAAAGCAGGCGTACGTGGAAAAGCCAAATGATGTTTTCTTAAATCAGAGATGACGTCCCCAGCACCTTAAGCAATAACAGTGACAACAACTGGGGTAGAAATTGAGGCGATGAAGCGGGATTCAAACAAATGTTCTCGATGTACTCCAAATTATCTGCTTTGAGCTGGCAGCACAGTTACAAAAAGATAAAAAAAAACAACCGATGACGATATTGTGGAATGTTGCTTGGATTTCAATGTTAAAAAATTGACAATCTTGTAAGTTTGACGATGTTGATAGGACGGTTGTGTTCGGTTGTAACTGACGACGGCGAGTGTCAAAATAGTAGTGATTCCGATGTTTAGTTTTAAAAGCTGCAATATGAGTTCATAATTTGTCAGAGATAGTCAAATTCCCCGGAATGTGTCATCGCCACAATAAAATACGTTAAATCCTCTTTTTTGATACCTTAATAGCATACATCCATTACCAATCGTCCGTCTGCGGCTTGATTTCAACAAGTGGTGATTGACCGCTATGCTTTTTGGGATAGTCTGAATTTTGAAATTTTTGAAGCCAAATATCGGGAAGATGAGGGCATCGTTCTCATTCAGGTTCTGTGACATTTGATCTTTTCCTCTACTTTCTCATATCCGAAACACCGACAAAGAACAAAGGTAGATGACCAGGGGATAACCAGTGCAACTCATATTCCAGCTTGAACATATTAATTAATCCACAATTATTAAATTTGTGTATGTGTTTTGTAATAACACAATGCTCGAATAATGTATATATACATCTATATTTTTGGTAATATTGTCCACAGAAACAAAAAGAAATTTAAGTACTTAGCTTTAGTTTTTTACTCTTTCTCCTCCATTTTTACAGCATTCGTGCCGACCAAGGTAAATCGGCGTCCGTACAGTTAGTCAAGAACCAAACTCCGCAAGTCATGAACTTCGTAGACATGAACGACAATAACACAGGTGTCTCTACGCAAACGGTCATTCTTAATCTACAAACGGGTGACAAAGTATGGCTACGCCTCGACGGAGGGACTGACTATGGTCTGAGAAGCCACCCCCTTTCACCGATGATAACCTTCACCGGGATAAATTTGTCCTAAACTCTAATCCGTTGGTGTATCTTTACTTAACTCGTGAACTTACATACCCCCTGAAGAAGAAGAAAGAGAAGAAAATGGTCACTTCGTTTTGCACCCGACATCATTTTGTCCCTTGTACACCTGATGCAATCTAAGCTCTATCAGCTTTGAAATTGTCTCTCTAGTCGCTCAAATATCCAATGGTACTTGAAAAGAACCATGATTATTTATGTAAAAGTATGATACCTCCTACTTGACTGATGAGATGTTTATTTCAGAACAAAAACAAACAAGAAAGAAGAAAAATATCGAAGTATGGCATGTGAGGGGAGGTCTCACTTAAAAATATCAGACTTTGAAGAAAAAAGGGTTATCTGATGTACATATGTTATCTCTTTTTACCTCGTTGGCATTTGTAAAGGTATAATGAGCGACTGCCTCTCCTACATGAATCAAATTATTTTTTCGTGGCAACTGGGAAATGTGTTGTCATTCAATTTCTTTCTTTTTTTTCCCTTGTTTGCACGATGTCGTTCCAAGTGACGGGATTATTGGTGCGCCTATATCTATGTTTGCTACGAAAATTTATTGCTTTTGCTTCTATATCACCATACAGTATATGTTGAAAAAGAATAACCTGTAAAGTTGCTGCAGAGTTTGAATATGAAAGTCAGTCAACAATAGAAAGGCAATAAACAACAAATTATACACTGTTCTTTTTTCGTGGTTTTAGATGAATGGATGTGTGTGCGTGTGTTGGCTTGTGTGTTCGGTTTGGTAATGTTTTCTGCTGAAGATGAACGACTCCGATATAATGATTGACAATCGTACGAATCAGAGTACTGCGTCAATACATTGACTTTGCTTCTTAATGTTTAATACACAGGGCAAGTGCACATCATGTTCACACGTTTCTCAAAGACATATATGTTATCATGCCGAAAGTGACGTAAATTGCGGTGATTTTTGTGTGTCCATATATAGTAACTTTTAACAAACGAATCGTACTTCAACGTGGAATTGTCATCATGTGTTTACTAACTGCCCACTGGCATGGTGTTCCAAGTTGATATGTTCGTATAACGTCGCATGGTCTATCATTATTCGATTATTTTCGTAATGCTATAATGGCAAACGTTTCCAAAAAAAAGAAAAAAAAAATACAATGCACAGCCTTGACATCTTCAAGTCACTAAGTTTTGTACATATACATAAAGAATGTCTAGATCAGAATAAAAACAAGACCTAAGGTATGTTTGTAAAATAGGATTCACATACCATGCTTGTCTATTACAACACATTTACATTGGATACACTTGTGTAGGAGACAATAAAGATATTTATTAAAGTATTAAAGTATTTGAACTTTTTTTCTGTCACAAGTCATTGATATTACTATTTTCACACATATATATACATTATTCTCCAGATTTAACAAGGGACAACATGCGACAATGTTTCTATCCCCTCCCATTGCAGGGGGCAATGTGTGAAGATTTATCGCTATTTCCGTACTAAAGAAATGCTCAGTTTCTCACAAGTTTTAGTAAACTAATCATGAATATATAGCTAGTGGCTTACAGAATCCGTACCATGCAACAATCATCTCCCCTACCCGCAATGCGACAAACCACAGGGCGTTGACATCTCAACATACAACCGTACAAACAAACACAAAACAAAAACAGTGTGTATTTGCTTAACGCCGGATGAAGCTTGTTTACAATATTAATTCTTCATTCGTTTGATTCCATTGTTTCAGTCTTAAAGGGAAATAGGGAGTTTAGAATACACCAACATGACATTCAAAAGAAAATAGCGGTAATCATCGTTAAACCATTCAGTCTCACCAATAAACATCTAACAAAGCTTCACCTCATCAAAACATTCTGCATGTGATGAGGTATGGAAGAGGCATTATTTGGATTTTGAAAAGTTTGGGTGAACAAATAAGTGTAGAACAAAAAATAACTGAATGCTTATTTCTTAAAGAGAAGGCTCTGCCCTTTCTTAGTTTGATTAAGCAATGGTTCTGCATCCACAAACATTAGTTTTAAAAAATATGGATGTCTTTTCTAAAACAAGCACCCTCTTTCCCTTTAACCTGGAAACAATATTCGACGCGCCTTTTCATTACATTCTTACTCATTTCCGTTGTTTGTTTCATCATAATGAATTGTGTATTCTGCGTGTGTCTGTAGTAAATGACTCATATTTAGTCTTTCAAAGTAGATATGTCATTTCTGAAAACATTGAAACGGGATAAAAATAATGCGCGGTGTTTATAATAATAGCCACGAAAACAAAAACATTGGGAAGTATTCGTTTGGTCATGTTATAACATGACTTGACTATGAGAATTTGATTTGATTCTTGTTTACAGTAGCAACAGAAAAGTCAGCAATTTGTACTTTCTTTACATGACGATCTTATAAAACACATAGTAATAATTTACTGTATGTGTGCGCCGAATCATGAACATCTTTAGTGGCAAACAAAAATCGAGTTAGACATTGATGACTTTTAACCAACAACATTCCACTTGCAATTTTTTTCTCCACAAATCTTTTAAAGTTTAAAAAGATATTCTTATATTCAGTTTGGAAAAAGAAAATGGAAAAAGCTATGTATAGCATCACAACCTGCACTGACGTCAATGTTAAAGAATTTCCAGCACTATTCTCGCCGAAATGTTATACATCATCAACATCACATCGATGGCCATCTCCTAAAACGCTACATGAGGAAATAATATTCAAAGGTATTTGGAAAGGACTATATTTGCCAAGGACTTAGAGCTATTCTTGAAATAAATGTAAAATATGTACGGCTCTGGAAGGAAAATCACAAAATCTTCTTTACCGTGGACGAAACAAAGGGCCATCCTGCGTATGTCTGTATTTTATTGTATTTAAATATATATTGCTAAAAAATGAAAGTAACATTTACATTGATACTTTTCTCTAGATGATAATACAAATCGAAGATCTTCTTGATTGTTTATTTCCTTTGGGAATAACCTGATCTGATTCAGCTCTTCCCTGCAGGCGACTGGGAGCTGGAGTACGGGATCTCTCCGGTAAGGATCTACTACTTCCGGGAGCACTAACGTGCTTCACATAAACCTGGGATGATTTATCACGGTGTCTTGGTACTGCAGAGTCTGATACATTCCTGCC
>VJOZ01041537.1:0-13022 GCA_009801055.1 Stichopus horrens | reverse complement strand
CCTGAATGGCCAACCATACACGCCGGTGGGCGTACGTGTATTTTTCTACGGTAGGCCTACGCTATACACGACACCCGAGAATGCGCTGTACACATATATATAGTAAAACAGATATGACAAGAATAAACAAATGACAATGAAACCATATCCTCATTCACGTATCAAAATATATAGAAGAGAGGATGATTTTCGTATCAATTTCGGAATATTGCGTTATTCAAACTTGTAAATATAGGCCTACTTGAAATGAACAAAAATAAAAACAAAAAAAAGGGGGGGCGTGGTTTACCTACACCAAAAGGTTATAGCGTACTTACCAATGCAATGTTTAAGGATAATGGCAAAGGACAAACGGTATACATAAAATGTATCATTTTGCCCCTTTCGTTGTATTAATGAAATGGAAAGCAATGTTGGACACTAGCATTCGGTCGATTTGAAAATAATGTTCAGTGATTTACATGGAGTGAACACAAAGAGTCAGCATGGGGATAGGAAAACGGGGGGGGGGGGGGGCGGTGATATTCATCTCATTAAGATGCTGAGGATGGTGAGGAATGACGATGACGCAAACCTGACGTTTCCCCCTTCTCCGGCCATACCCCTCCCTCATAGGTTAGTCTGTGTCGTATAATAAATATTTGTCATTAATTTTATTTACTGTACCGTATAGTGTTCAACCAAAAGTTAAGGAACGAAGAAAAAGTGCAACCAACCCTGTGATACGTGTGCGTAACAATGTATANNTCACCTTGGACAACGATATATATAGCAGATTTTATTAAAATTTGCGTTTTTACGACTTCGCGGTGTGTAAAATAAGTACAAACTAAACGAAAGAAAAATGCTAAGTACGAATAACTGATACCGGAACTAGATACTCGCCGAAAGAAAGTATTTCACTGCCTTTGGGGTGACTTATTAATGCATGCATTACATTTACATATACTTGTACTTTTATAAAACGAAAATAAAGTGCGGATGAAAAAAAAAATAGGTTCGAAGGAGAAAAAGACATGTTTGTTCACTTGCATCAACATTTGGCTTGTCAAATACTACTGAAGGTTCAACCAAAATAGCTTCATGTTGTTTTTCAAACTATTTTGTATACGTTCAAAGCATTGATTTGAATATAAATTACATTATTTGCCATACAAAAATTAACGTGAATTAGTAAAAAATGGGAGAGCAACGCAGCAACGTCTTTCACAATAATATCACCAGCATTTAGACAGACAGACAGACGGACAGACGGACGGACTGACGGGCAGGCAACATGAAAGAAAGCATTTTTTTTTAATTCCTTGCCGAAGTCCAGCACGAAATCTATGCGATGATGATGGCGTGTAGGTGTGCGTGTGCGTGCGTGTGTGTGTATGTGTGTGACGCCTTGGTTTGTAAACAGAATATCTCAAGAAGCGGAAGTTGCTAAACTTCATAGTTAGTGTGTAGGTAATCCATAGAGATTAGATGGTCCCTATTCTTTTTCAGGTAGGTCAAATGTCATTTGAGGTTACGAGACTGAGGGGATAGTCTGAAAACCTATTAAGGAGGATATCTAGGCAACTAAAAGTTGCAAGAACTTCAAACTTAAACCATTGGTAGCACTTGAAGAGTAGATAACCTCTGTCAAGTTTTGATGAGGTCAAAGGTCACATGGGGTCAGTCGAGGACATAGCTTGAAAACATAGGCCTATTAAACACATCTCAGTGAGGGAAAGTTGCTCGAACTTCAAAGGTGGTATGTAGGTATTCATTCTATTGGGAGTAGATGATTTCTATCCTTTTTCAGGTAGGTGAAAGGTCATTTGAGGTCACCAGAGGATAAAGTATGGAAACCTTTCGAGTAAGCTATCTCAGCTGCTAAAAGTTGCTGGAACTTCAAAACTCTTAACCTTGGCTGCTCTTGATGAATTCTGTCAGGCTTTAGGGAGGTCAAAGGTCACACAAGGTCATAGTTTAGAAACCTTGTAAACACTGCATCTCGAGAAGGAAACGTTGCTGGAACTTCAAACTTAGTGTACAGTTTGGCCATTGTGAATAGACAATCCCTTTCGTTTTTCATGGAGATCAAAGGTCACTTGAAGTCACCAGCAGTGGAGTGTGAATACTGTGTAAATAAGATACATAACAGTGACTGATAAGTTGTTGACATGGTATCTCAAGGAAGGTAAGGTGAGTGAACTTCAAAATTGGTACCGTATGTTGGTTATCTTTTCTTCATAAATATTGGCAGGGAATCACAAAGTCCTCTAACTTTCTGGTTATTGTAACAGTAACAGAAAAAGTGTTTCAAGACGTTCGACGTTATTTGCTGGCCAGTTTCTTTCTACACTTATTTATCATAATGCTGCAACTGTAGGAATGATGGGACACTTGATTTTGTCATTGGCATTTTTACTTAGCACGAAAATTCCCCCAAAATGTAAGTTGAACTTGAATGGAATGCATGGAACTCTCAGGGATTTGTGGGAACTTTTTCGTCGACCCCCCAACAATCTTTTTTCATTAAAAAAGAGGAAGGGCAGAGAAAGAATCCACTTCCAAGTGTAAATAGAATCGTCACTCTTTCGGATGAATTTTCTTTCAAAAGTGAACCACTGTCTAATTACACTCTCTTATAAAATACGCTTTAATCAACTTTTTTCGAAACAAATAAGCTAAGCGGAAAATGATTCTTTGAAAAGTTTGTCAGCTCTGGTGTCGACGGTCTAAAAGTGTGTCTATATTTTAAATTTTAGAGTGCGTCTGCAGGGNNGGGGGGGGGACTTTCAAGATCGACATATGATTCTCAACATCGGATTCAGACACAATGGCAGATCCGGGAGGGGATGCCATCGATGCACGTGCACCCCTCCCCCTGAAAAAACTTCCAATTTTTTTTTCTTGTGTATCGCAATTCTCTCCCTGTTGTCCCTTTTGGCGTAGAAATTCATACGCCACATCGAGTGCAGTTTTTTTACGTAATCCTCCAAGATGGAAGATATATACTCTCCCACAATGGATGAATTTTGCGCCCCCCCCCCCACCAAAACAAAAATCCGGGAGCCGTCCCTCTGACGCATTACCTTGACTTTGAATAGACAGAACGAAACGTAAGATGTTAGAAAAGGTGAAAGTCACCATGACGATGGTCAACACAAAGGATGCCTTTAGCCCAAGTCAGGACGATACAAGAGAAAAATTGACCTACCCTTCTTCATAATATAGAAGTGTCGGTGGTGTTTATTGTTTGACCATGGTTTGACCGATTGTAACTTTAACAGTTATAGCGGGATTCGAAGTTTTTTTTATAATAATTGTTAATTTGCATAGTATGACGTTGGGTATTAAGACCTCTCCTTCTTTTTGTTTCTTATGACCAATTATATCCGTGAGGATTGATTTCTTTACTTTGCATTCCAGCAACAACAAAAAAAAATCTTGTCCGTCATTGACATACTCTGCTACGTCACCAGCGAAAATTCAGCTGTCATTGGGGAAATAGGATGCGTTTCAAAAGCACCGACATAGCATAAAATGAAAAAAAAAGAAACCTTTAATCACATGTTGAATCTGTCAGTCCCATAAATAAATTAATATATGAGAAGAACAAAGCAAACAAAACATTGTACAAAAGATGAGTTAGTGAAGATTAATCTTCTAAATTTGTTCAAGTCTGGATGAACAAATTATCAAAGAGTAACAATCTGTATGAAACTTAGGCCTATTTCTTGAACAAAAAAGGCTACCGCCCTTAGGAATTTGGATATATGCTATCATTATGTGTTCACAAATATTGGTTTTTAAAACTACGACTTCCCTCCGTAAAACAAACGCATTTTCAAGTATTTTCAATGCTGGGGACTTAATATGCATGTTGTTACCTGCGAGTCAATACTGGGTAAAATAAAGTTTATGAGGGGAAAACACAGAGGAAGACAGTGAACAAATTACAGTTCTTTCAATATTCAACATATATACGACAACGTTTCATTCAAGGTATAATTTTCGAGGTCTTAGTGTATGGGGAGAGTGAAATGGGTAGGCTGGCACACTCATTGACATTACAGTTTAAACAAACTGCTACAATATTTGACTTAAAGGGAATCAAAATTTAAAAAAAAAACGAATTCTTACATACCGGTATATTAAAAGAAAAACAATCTGCAATAAAGCTTGTATGTGGGAACCATTATCCTAAGCATCACCACGCACACATGGGGAATAACAAAGGGGATTTTTAGACGTATATTTCTTTTTAAGAACACCCGCGTTTTGTTTATTTCTTCTCAATATTGATAGCGAAATTTAATACACAGGGCATAATGAAGAAAACAAAAGTACGGATTAGCAAAGGCAATGCAGATAAGAGAATAATAGAGATGGCAAATAAATAGGACAAAAAATAAATAAAAAGAATAAATAAATAAGCAAATAAAAAGAAACTCATCGAAAAATCGTCAATCATACCAGTTGTTCTTCTGCATTTTTCCCTCTACATTTTTTTCCTTGAAATTCTTACAAAAAAGTTTTCGGACACTTCTACATGCAAATTAAAAACCTTCGGAAACAGGCAGCCACATTTTGTTTTGCATTTTCATTTAACAAACTTTTTCTCTCTTTCAGTTTCTTCTGCAAGGATCTTTTTCTCAAATGGTTTGAGATAATGAAATCTGACAAAATAATCATAATTATCGTTGATGACATTTAACGAAAAAAACCCGCAAAAAATTGTCCTATCAGTGTGTACCAGCGAAATATCAACGAAAGGGTTGGTATAAGTAAATTTATTTAAGTAGTGACATTAAATTACATAACACACAACTGACAAAATATATATTTGTCTGCTTCCTGCAAACGATTGATCTCTCAAAGTAAACGAAAAACAAATATGTTTAACCTGTCAATCATTAGTCACGCATTATAAATGTATAATGTTACGATGATGACGGCTTTAATAACATGATAGAATTCTTTCATTCCGGGTCTGTCAATATGGACAGAGAGAGAGAGATTTTCAACAACAAAAAATATTTTAAAGGGAATGAATGGATGCAAACAAGTAAACCAATTTACGAGGAAGGCCGATGAGTAAAGAGACAAATAAGGTTAAACATGCATCACTTGGTGAACTCTTGGGCATAGAATCTCCTAGACTGACAGAAATCCAACAGTTCAAAACGACACACACCAATTACTCGCATGCATTGTCTCCGTTCGATCATGCCCCCCTTGGTAGTAAGGGAATAATAGAGATGCATCGGAATACAAGACCCATTTTTGCATTGTCACGTGACATGTGTCCTCACTTTTCTAGCAGTTTTCGTTATTAATTATAAAGTTAGAATGATGCTACAGAACAACTTGCAGTAAGTCTAGTAGATATCTCCTCGCAAGCAATTAAGTATTCTGTGGGATGACAAACACCTTTTCCTCTTAATTATATCCTGTCTTCGTTAAAGGTGTCTAAATGCAACTCACAGAAACAGTCGCACTACCAATATTATATCACTACATGTCTGAACTTGTTCTAAGCCATACGATTTGTAACTATATTATCAGAGCCCAAAGACACTTATCTACCTCTGTATACAATCTTGACACACTCTCAGATTTACTATGTACGAACCTCTAAAATAAACCACGTGATCGTGCACATGTCATGTTACAAGATTTAAATCTTTCAGTGTCTAGATCATCTTGGTGGAAAACCAGTGTTTATTCCAAAAAAAAGAGCGTTTTGAAAAGAATTTTTCACTCGAAAACTCGAAACAAATAAAATATCGCTCTATAACCTTTGTTTCTTTGACAAGATCAGAGTTCTCGAGAAAAAACCCATTGTCTTTTTAGTTCTCTTTGAAAAAAAAGTGTATATATAAAAAAAAAACACTATTTTCTCTTGATAAACGATTCAACCAAACATTTGCGATGTTCAACCCCGTTTTCGAAGTTGCACATTGGACTTACTATACTTATCTGTATTTAGCCGAAGTCAAATCGAATTCCACACAGTATAATACTTTACCACTAAGATCAACTTCAAAATTGCAAAGCCTGATATGTCTGATAAATCAACAAGCCTGTTAGTTGATGACTGTTCAGTTATATCCATCTCAGTCTAAACCGAGAGGGGAAACACTCGAAGCGCATGCATGCCATTGTTTGTTTTTTTTAATTTGGTTTTATTTTATCCGACGATTTATTTTACCCGACTGCATCGTTGAGATACGACCGTCGTTACGCATAATATTATATATGAAACTCGAAAACAGGTTGAACAACGAGGCCGGCTCCGCTCTGGGATGCGTATGACGACAACAGAGTGTTTAATATTAACCGTTGTGTTAAAAAAAAAACGAAAAAAAAAATAAAAACGAAGTCTCTATAACAGAAGTTAATTACATCTTTCGGGCGCAATTCCCAAATAAGTTGTAAAGTGCAATGTGTCAAAACCGATCCTATTGAACTTAATTCATTTTGTAACCCGTGCACATGTTTCGTCAACAACGGGAGGAGGTCCAGTTGATAGACGGCTCATTACGGATGTATTATGTATTAATTTAGTGACTGCAATGAAGAATGAATGAGACATTTATGTGATATAATAACTCGCAGCCATTTGTTATTTCATTTTCCTGTTGTTAAAGTATGTAAGTTCTCAGTTTCCTTTTTTTTTTTGCCTCTCCTGGTGACATCTGCAATGAATGATCTTCAGTAGATGATCACATGACGTCCTTGTCCTTTCATTACAAACAACACGCTCTTAAAATGAATTAGTCAAAATTGCTTGTCTTAATTGGAACATCATTTGACTAATTCAAATGATGTCTCATAGAAATGATTAAGGCTGTTTTGACTCATTTTAAGAGTGCATAATAATTGAGTTAAAATCTGTCTGTATCGGATATATTATGAAGGATAACTGCACGCCCTCAGACGAAAAAAATTGACTAAAAACAGGTTTAGGTTACAATGTCGCATAGACTGAGTAGATAGTGCGATATGTTGCAAGTCAATAGCTGTAATTACATATATCCAGATAAGCATTTTAGTGTTCTAATTCTACGTTCAGCATATGCCATGTATATCAGGAGATGGGTCTCGGTGTATATGTGTCATCGCATTCTCTTGCTATGCGCAAATATGCTTCTCACTGACGGTGTGCAGATGTGTAGGGAACTCAGTGTCACCTAAAGATGTGTAACTATTAAGCTCCCCGATGAGTGCGAATGTATAAAGGACCTCACCTGTCGACACAAGGGAGATTTTATCAGTTTACCAGGCTATGCATTTAACTCTAAGGCCCTACAGATTAACTCATTCATCTACAATTACATTGCATTGCGCGCATATAACCGTACATTCAGTGGTCACTAGCTTTGTTGACATTTTCCTGTTTTTCTAGTGTCCTTCATATGTTTGTAATTTACAAACATATTTGTAATACTTGTCTATGTAACTGCTCTCCAGTGTTTGGCTGTCCATGTGAGAAATGAATTTGAATTGAATTGAAAAAAAGAAAAGAAAGTGCAATGTTCACAGCCTTTTTTACATGTGATGTAGGCTACGTATTTGCAACCAGTGATAGTAACATATTTAGGCATGTACGTTTTTGAAACAAATAATACTCTCTAAGAGTACGTTCAAATACAACCAGAAGTCTCAGCCAATCCGACAGGGACACATACCCTTCAGTTTAACGACTCCAGGAAACGTGTTTCACATAACATTTCTAAACTATTGGTAAGGAAACAAATTGGGTACCGGTAGTATTGAATTTCTGCTCGTTGTGTGACTATCGCCCAAAGTTACTCAGAGCCGATATAACTTACTTTATTGACAGAATAATTACAATTATTCAGTGAATAAATTACATCTAATACACGAAGACAGTTCCGTCTGATTCATTGATTTTTTCCCAAACATCGAATTTATAGATTTTGATGATAAACATCCGGGAAGTGAAAAAAAAGAAACAAAATGCTTACAGTGCAACAACCCGCCGGGCGTCTATACAAAGTGATGTTCCTTTAAAGAAGATTACTCCTCGCGATTGCGCACTACACGACTAGGTTACTGATTATACAGCTATAATGGAGTTTATGTCTTCTGCAGTTTATATCATTACTAACAAGAGTGGAGCATGCCATATATGGTAAAGATCTTTAATATTAAATTTAAAGGGGTTCGATGGGCTCGTCATTAGCCTAGTGTACTGTATGTGAAGGAAACTCGACAGGTTAAGAAAAAATTAGTGGATTTCATGACACAAACAATGTGCCTCTTTAACATGTATTATCACACAACGACAACCTCGCTGCTATGTGTTGTAGAGACTGAACTGCGACATGTGTCCAAATCGAAATCTCCTTTGTTTGTCTCTTTTTTCCTTTTTTTTCTGTCTTCTTGCATTTTTTTTAGACGTTATAAAAAGTGGGTAACAGGCATTAGTAATGAAGGAGAAATGAAGGAAGACAGACCGAAGAAGGCCAAGGCCGTTTAGCAACCGAGGGGAGGGGCATTCAGGTGAATTATCCTTTGTTTTTAAATGCAATATAAAGGCAAAAAAAAGGAAGGAAAAGTCACGTTTATACACATACGTAGCCTAAAATGGGGCAGTGATAATCCCATGACAGTAATTTATAAAGATTATGGGAGGCTGGACTGTTCGGATCAAATTTTAAATTTACCATTACTTCGACAAACTTAAATTGACAAAATTCACTGCCCGAATATTTTCTTAATTCAGAATTCTTCATCTGAGCCACATCAAACAAAACAAGTAGGCTACAACAACACGAAAACGTATAGCATAACATAGCTAGACATCCGGGACAAAATTTCAATGTGTGGAAATCCAGAGTATAGAACTCAAACAAAGCAGCTACGTAGCTACTGCGTCCGTTTTGAACCTTTCTCTGTGGGATGGGTCAAAAGTCGCTGAAGTTGACAAAGGCCGCTTTTGCAAACAGTAACATCGGTGTAGTGTACTCACACTAGATATTGATGTTAATCCTGTGTAACTTCATTTGATAGATAAATAAATGATTTTTTTCCACGTAAAATATTTTCCCGTGTGGTTTGGTTGCTGATTAGTGATGTGTTCGATTTCAGTGTACACACGTCGAACCTTATCGTCACTGTGTGGGCGTACCTTGCGAAACTAACGAGGTATTATATGCTAAACAAAATGTTAACATCTCTTGACGTAAGACGTCATAAAATGAAAACATCGAATCTACTTTAAGGTATAAATAGGGTAACAATGAAAGTAATTACCGTAGGTATTGACTAATTACATCGACGAAACATTATCGAGCAAGGTATAAGAAATAAGCGGGAGAAGCATAGTGGTGGTGATGCCATGATGTGTGCTTGTGTGTATGTGTGTGTGTGTGTTGGGGGGGGTGTTGGTGTTGACACACGAAAACGATCAGCAAGTTCCAAGGAGTCTTTCATTTTCAAGGAGACTCATGTTAATCCTTTCCATGATGAAACGAAAACATTATCGAGGAATCTCATGTTGCACATAGTAAAATGTTGTGCACGATATACACTTTCGTCTTTTACTTACCGTACCGGATGTTACTACTTTCAGCCTGGATCACGTGACTGGTATACATGCATTTTAATCATGGATTTGTCGTAAATCATAACCGATGATTCGACTTCATCGTCATTTTAGAGTTTGGCGGCATATCCAGAATTATACCGACCTTAACCGAAACGACAATGCCGCGTTCTGCCAGTAGTAAGGCACCATCAACCTCCCCCATTGACTTATTGACAATGAAATGCAGGTTCCCCCTTTAAGGGCGCCTAATACAAACAATGTAAGACCACATGTAATCAGGCTTTTACGTGATACGTAAAGAGACGGAACTGTAATGGCACTTTAAAATTTCTATAGAAGCATATGCCTGTTAATTGCGGCCCAATTGATTCGCACACTAAATCGTAAAAGTGGTGTGATCCAGTCTTATGGAAGTTTTCCCCATGTAGGCTATAAATTACCAATCCCTGGAAAGATGACCGTACATTGTGATTTTAGTTTTATTATTATTGTTATTATTATTGTTATTATTATTATCATCATCATTTGTTTTTTGCAATTTCAAATGTCAGTACTTTAGATGGAAAGATTTTTAGACAGACCTAAAGGTTGTCTTATTTCGTTGCCGTTCTCCAAAGTAAGTAAAGAGATTCAAAACGAAACGTTCTCCCATCAGCGTAAAAGATCATAACATTGTCAAAAGTACATCAGTTCACTCCATTTTTCATACCGAGTACACTTCCAGCTGTAATATCCAATTCATCAAAAATAACCGAGCTTTAAGAAGGATGTACGGTGCTGTTATTCCTGCGTTTACAACAGAGCATCAAAGGACTTACTATTCTTCTTACAGTTGTGACTGGTTATAAAAACTACAGTGTTGTGGTCTATTCGACCAAAGAATCTCCAAATTTCTAAAGGAAACGCTTTCGTATTTATGAGTTTAACTCCTATTAATTACCCTATTGAATCACACAGTAAACAGCAAAAGTAACGTAGTCTCTAAAGCTTTGCAGAAGTTTTAGGCAGATTTTAGCTACCTGTCACTCTTTGGACAGATGACAAATTGGCCATTCATTGCACTTTCAGTTTTCCGCACCTTAGGTGGTTATAGATGTTCTGCTTGAGGCCGTCGACTTTAGCATACTTTGTCACTGGGGCAAATCACACCTCGCCTCGAATGATACTGCTCCGCCGGCTTAAAGTCCATAACGTTTCAATAATTGCTTCACTGATTGGCACCATTGTCTCAACTCGCCTTCTTCAATTTTCAATCAACGAACGAACACATCCCAAAGGATAAAATACCAAAAAGTTGTCCAAGAAATATCCAAGACAGGGACATTAACCGACGGTGGACGAAATGCGGAGGAATCTCCACCTTCTGTATAGGGTATGCTATCTGAAACTTTGCTCGGAGGGGAATCTCACCGACGATACCAGAGATTGCAAAAATGCAATCCCAGTGATAAGTTTAAAGGGAAATAAGGCGTTTGTTTTACAGAAAACGATCATAGATATAAAACCAGTGTTTGTAAAGGTAGAATGACAGCTTTTTCAAAATAAGGAAGGACCGCAGCCTTCTTTTCAAGAAATACGTTTCTCATAGACAGAAATTCAGGTCTTTGTTACTCAGTAATAATTTGTTCACCCCAACTTTTCAAAATTGAAACGATGCATCTTCCGTTACTCACCACATGCATAATGGTTTGAGGAGGTAAAACTCTTGCAGATGTTTATTGGTGAGACTGAATGGTTTAATAATGGTTAAAGCTATTTTCTTCGTATGCCATGTTGGTATATTCTAAACGCTTTATTTCCCTTTAAGGTGTTTTTTTTTCGTCCCTGGAGGATAAAACCTCCCCGTGGACGTCTGGCGGTCAGTCTTTTTGCTGTATTGTTTTTAGTTTTTTACTCAATATTTAATGATAGTACCAACTATTTGATGGTATCACCCAAATCATTTGATGACGTCAGAAAATAGTTGGTGATATCAATAATTATTGGCTGCAATCTGCAAATGTATTGTTGATATCACCAATTCATTTCTGATATCACCAATTACTTGCTGATATCACAAATAAATTATTCACCCATCAAGTGCAGAATAAAAAGTAAAACGACTTGCCATACTATGTACATTAAAGTACATGTTTTGTGATGTTATATGTCACAGGTGCATTTAAGAAATAATTTGTGACGAAAGATTCTAGCTAGTTGAATAGGAAAAAGAAATGGCCCTGAAAGATGGAGGGGAGGGAGGGGTGGGAGGCTGGTGAGGTCAGTATGATGATTTAAATCTTCTAGTGGGGCCAGAAGACGTTTTTCTGTAGGCCACGTTGTTTTTTGTTTTTTTTTTCCTTCACGAGGTTGGAAGAACATGCATGTACAAAAGAATCTCTGTAAAAGATATCAGCATTTATTACAATGACGGGATGTTTACACGATTTTCGGGCTTCGTTTCTCGAGGTATGTTTGTCTATACATGAGAAGTGTTTTGAATAATTATTTTCATAATCATGGAACTTCAGCTAAGCAATTTAATATTTCCTTGTTTGCATTCCCAGGAAATTATTTGCTATGAATACAACGGAATCTATTTCTCTTTGATTTCGTCATCGGGGTTAAGTTTCTTTGTTCCTTTGGTTAAAGGTGTGTATTTATATGTATATAATTTTATTTTTCTATTATTATCGTATCACATAACAAAGAGTGACTGACCCAGTAAAAAATTTGCAGGCCATATTCTCGTTGCAATCGTGTATTTTTCCCCAGTTTCTTTGCCCATGTCACGTTTGCATAATCGATCAGAGATTGCGATTTAGTGTAGGCGTTAAAATGGCACAGCGTATAAACATATGTTGCAGATATAGTCGACTTCTGAACTACGTTCATGTTTACAAAGGTTGCTTTAAGAAAGTAAGACGTTCGCCAATCCTTAATTTAGCCAAGTCAACAATTGAAAAAAAAAGAAGAAAGAAATGGAGCAAAGCACAAACAGATATTCGCCAGCTAATCAGTTTACTTTCCTGGTTATTCGAGTTTTCACACAAAGGATTCCTGGTTCATGACCAGATATTTGTGGGCGAGCAGATGATCCGGGTGAGAGATCTCTCAGTTTAAGCCGGGGGGGGGGCGGCGGTTTGTATCAAAACTCTGAGAGACAAGCATACAAATGATATGATGCGTTTGAATGCGGGCCGAAAACGCAAACGGTAAGAAGTAATAAATACCGACTAACAGACGTTCGAGCACATCAGAAATATAGTATTAATTCGTCAAGGTCAGGCATACTCGTTGAATGAACGTCGGTGTAGAGAAAATCTCCCCCTGCTTGTTATACCATTAATAATGTGCTACATCTGCATACTGCAGGTTTTTTTTTCATAAACCTGTACAGTGTATATAGTGCCTATACACGAGACATCTAGGGCGCTCACCTTGAGTTCAATGGGCAACGGGATGTGGTTCATCTGGTTACCCCCCC